>PVHP010013960.1:0-39981 GCA_004024765.1 Zapus hudsonius | reverse complement strand
CTGTAGATCACTTCCAGAAAACCATAAGCCACACGATCAGGGTTCTAGCAGCAACAGATGACCCCACGTCCTGGTACCAAAACTGTTGCGGTCAGCATTCTAGTTGCTGCGCAGAAAGAACCCAAACAAAAGTGGCTTGTAGAGGAATGGGTTTATTTGGCTTATGGACTCAAGGGGAGACTCCATTCTGGCAGGGAAAACGATGGCATGAGCAGAGGGCTGGACATCACCTCTGCCACAGCACTGATACTGGCAAGGGGAAGCTGGCTTATAACCCCCTTAAGCTCGCCCCCAACAACACAGCTTCATCGAGGTTGTAAAACCCAAACTGCCATCAGCTGAGGATCGATCTATCAGAACACATTCAATTGTTTGTGGGGGACACCTGTATCAAACCATAACACCCCCCCAGTAACAACATACAAAGGGGTGTGGAACAGGGTTGACTCCTAGGCTGTCCATAGCCCCCTACCCCATGGACTGATCCAGTTTGCCCACAGAGGAGGATATCTAGCTGATTGGGGACAGGGAAGAGGGAAATCAGGGAACTGGGGACACCAACACATTATTTGCTCATTCAGTGTTTGTAAATATGGATAATAAAGATATATTTTATAAAAGAAGATAAATCACTGCTTAGAACTTCACGGTTGTGGAGTTAGAATGCTGCAGATCCAGAATCAAATGATCTTGGCTATTTTTAGCCCCCTTAGTGGTCCTTCATTGTACATCTCTGCATCTGACCGAATATCCTTTGCCTCTTAGGTGTGACCTTTAAGATGTACTTTTAGCAGACCACTGGCTTCCAGCAGCCTGATGGCATCTGAGACCTTCAATGGAGTTTTCTCCTACCCTCTTATAACTCACCTCCCTCTGCCCCCCCAGAAATGTATTTGGTAAATACTATGATTTATGACTTTCTATTAATCAAAATATGTAAATAATAAATTCACATATAACTTCTTCCTTAGTGGAGCATATTATCTAAGGCAACCTAAATGCATATTCCTGTGTCATGGACTCTTTTATGTGGCACAGAATGAACTCTTATTCCCTTTGAGGTGAGAGCTGCAGTTTGCCTCAGTACTGTACCATCAAGATGGAAAGGCCAGGCCAGGGAGCAGCTGAGACTGGTTTTCTGCAGTCTGGTTTGCTGGAGAAACTGGAGGTAAAGGTGGGCAAGAGGCAACCAAATAAACCTCGGAAAGTTAGAATTTGTTACAGGACTTACAGGGACTCCGGAATCATTAAGGTACACATAGAAAACATGGCTGTTCCAGAAACATCCAGTCCCAGTGGATGAGAACTGACCACTTAAAAACATGATTCAGGTCAATCTAGGGTTGCACAGTATGCTTCTCTGAGAACTTAGAACAGCAGCGTAGTCTCAGTCAACAGTGATACCAGACATCCTCCATGATTTGGGTCAAAAGCAAGGACATGTGAAAACTGACTTCCTCCAAGCTAGAATGTAGCGAGTTCATCTCAAGCCAGTATCAAAGGTGCCCGATGGAACCCTGGCTCTTGCAGCAGCACCAGGGTCGAGAAGAACATCACCTGCTTCTCCAAGGGCTGTGCTTGCTTGCAATGTGCTGGGTAAAACCGACCAGAGTGACTCAGAGACACCTTATTACTTTGAAATAAAGGTGGCTGTCGTGAGCCAAGCTGAATTCATGCCAGGATGGCACAGCAAAGAGAAGACCCAGGGTAAGTTAAGAAAAGGGAAGGACCCACTTAGGGACAGGAATAAACACCCACAGTCCACCAGTGCTCAGATCAGAGCTATTTGACTTCTCTCCACAGCCCCGTAATGGTGGTTCTCTCTCTATTTCCCTCTGAATTATGAGTCTCCTCTCCTTGCTGGCCACCAACCTGGGGGACTCTGCTAGTAACAGCTTGGACCAGTTGTGCTAGGTAATGCTTATTTTTTCTTGGAGAAAGTATTTAATAAACACTAATATGTGGATGATGATGCTTGAAGGTATAGATAGAAAGTTGAATTTTTCTCTTGTTCTCTTGTGTCATTCAGCAGATAGAAAAGTCAGAGGTGATAAACAGACTCAAAGATGCCTGATGCAGTCATTCCAGGGAGAAATCAGTGCTTGCAAACAGTGGTCAGGAGCCACCATGCCGGCTTCCGTGGGTAAAGTTAAATGAAGCACTGTGCCCCAGAAATGGTGTGCCATATGCTTGTGCATATTTATATAGAGACTGATATATTTTTAGTTGTAAGGAGGTGGGCTTTTTCTGTTTCTATGGTAAACTGCCTGCAAGGTCTGCATTTATAAGATTAAACTAAGAACACTGAATCAGCCAATTTGCCCAAGTAGAAAATGTACACCAGTACCAGGTTTTCAAACATAGCTATTCCTCTGGAATCTAGTGGGATATATATGTTCTAGGACCCCCTAAGAATACCCAAATCCCCCAATGCTCAAATCCTTCATATACATCCTACAAATGTCTTTTATTTTACTCTAAGTCATCTTTAGGTTGTCTATAATACCCAACACTATCTTTTTTTTTTGTTTGTTTGTTTTGTTTTTCAAGGTAGGGTCTTGCTCTAGTCCAGGCTGACCTGGAATTCACTATGTCATCTCAGGGTGGCCTTGAACTCGCATCAATCCTCCTACCTCTGCCTCCCAAGTGCTGGGATTAAAGGCATGCACCACCACACCTGGCCCCAACACTATCTTGATGCTGTTGTAAACATTAGCCATTCTGTATTATTTAGGGGATGGTGACAAGAAAAATAAAAAAAAATATGTTCAGTACAGGATCAACTTTTTTCAAATATTTTTGATCTGCCATTGCTTGAATCTGTGTAGGTAGAAACTGCAAACATAGAAAGCAAAGTATACATGAACAAGACTAATGGGGGAAATCGTGGAGTATTATTAGTTAATGAAAATCACCAAATTCTACTCATTTCCCCATTGTCCAGCTCCCTGGGCAGTAGACACGTTCCTGGACACCTCCATTCATGCTACCTGAGACCTGTGCTGTCCAGTATGGAACCCATGGACCATTTAAGGTTTGTGAACATTGGAAATGTGTTCAGCTGAAGCTGAATTATCTGTGTCAAACCCACAATGAAATTTTAAGACATTTTTAACCTATTCTGATCACTCTCCACTGGAGAACCTGTTTTTATTTTTCAGAAGGAAGAAAGAACCATGGACAAACTAATTCTACCAAGACCAGAACTGATAGCTGACTTCCTGGCAGGAGATGGATCAACCCTAACCCATCAGCTAGGGCCAGGTGAAACCACAGAGAAAGTGGAGAGATGAGCCAGAGTGCTGTGTGAGGCCTCAAACTGAGCCAGGGTGCTAGGGACCGGCACCCAGGACACTCAAAACGTTCCAAGGCAGAAATCAAGAAGCTACTCAGATCTCAACACTAAAGCAGATTTAAAACTAACCCACGAAACTTAAGGAAGAGGGGTTAGAAAGATCATGAGTCATGGTGGTGTGTGTGTGGGAGGTGAATATTCAAAGGTATTGCTACCCTCTCCCCACCCCATGACTGTGTGCTGCTCACACAACACATAGTCCTCAATTCCAAGGAGCATCCCAGCAAACTCACTGAGGAGGGCCTCAGAGAAGTTGGACAGGGAGGAGGGAAACGGTGCCAACACATGACTCATTGATACAAAGTTTTTACTTAATTTAAAATAAAGAAATTAAAAGATTTAAAAATCTTATTTTGAGGGCTGGAGAGATGGCTCAGCGGTTAAGGCACTTGCCTCCAGTGCCTAAGACCCCAGGTTCAATTCCCCAGGACCCACATATGCCAGACCCATAAGGTGGTGGCCCTGGTGCTCTCTCCTCTCTCTCTTTCTCTCTCTCTCTCTCTCTCTCTCTCTCTCTCTCTCTCTCTCTGTATTTCTCTGCTTGAAAATAAATAAATAAAATATTTAAAAAATATTATTTTGATGACATGGGATGACACTGCTTTTGATGTCTGCGGTTGAATAAAATCTTATTAAATATTTTTATTGTACATTAGTTTTATAAAGACTACAGCTAAAAATATATCACTTCTAGTGGTGGTGCACATCTTTAATCCCAGCACTTGGGTGGTAGAGGCAGAAGGATCACCGTGAATTGGAGGTCAGTCTGAGACTACATAGTGAATTCCAGGTCAGCTTGGAATAGATCAAGACCCTACCTGGAAAAACAAACAGAAAAAATCTCACTTCTGAGTGGCTACTGCACCAGAGACTCATAACTACACAGTCACACATGAGAGGAATCAGAAACCAAGAAATCTGCAGTGATAGTTCCTATTGAAGAGAGAGAGAGGAGAGAGAGAGAGAGAGAGAGAGAGAGAGAGAGAGAGAGAGAGAGAGAGAGAGAGAGAGAGAGGATCTCCTTGGTTTGGAAATGGTATCTTCTTCCATCTCTTTACATTGCCTCCCTGTACATATTTCTGTCTTAGTGTCTAAATTCCCCTTTTCATATAAACATCAGGAACATAATTCATAAATTAGCCCACACCTTAAGGACCTTGCTTTAACTTGGTAACCTTTATAAATACATCCCAAATGAACTCCAAAGAAGGTTACAGTATCAGGTCCCAGAAATTAGAATTCTGATCTACAAATTTGGGTAGTCACTATTCAATCCATAACCACTATTTATGATTTTCCTTTACAAAAAGCATGACTACTAGAAAATTTAAAATTTCCTATGTAGCTCATACTAATTTTTAGAATTCCTTCTCTCTCCAGAGACTGGTGGGTAGAGACAGGGATCTTCTCAGAAGGACAGTGTAAGAGAGAGAGGAGTGGTGGATGTTTGTTGAAGGAATTGATCTGAAAATATGTTATCAAACTGAATGAAATGATCCTGGTTCCCATAATTATATGAGAAGTCTTAACCCGAGTTCACCATGTGAATAGAAGATTCTTTTATTAAAAAAAATTGCTGGGGTTGGCCTAGAGAGTGAATAAATCTCATTTTATTCATTAGTCATTCATGCATCCATTTCCCCGTGCACATCTACCTGTTCATATTATACTTCATATTTTCCAGGCGTGAACTTTGCACCCATAGAATTCCTTCAATATTAGCTTAACTAAATAGAGAGTGAGAGGAAGCAGGAGAGATGTCAGGGAAGAAAAACCTGCAGGAGGTCAGAATGAGAGACAGGCCAATATGTATGCCTAGCCCTGTCTGTTCTTCCACATTGCTTTGGATATGGAAAGGTTTGACTTTTTTCCATTTTCATTTGTGTGTGTGTGTGTGTGTGTGTGTGTGTGTGTGTGTGTATGTCATGTGTATGTCATGTGTATGCATGGGCACACACCTGCCATGGTGTGTGAAGGTCTTAGAACAACCTTGAGGTGTTATTCCTCTCTTTCCATAGGATCTCAGACTGCTGTTGTGGCTGTTTCCAAGATTGCAGATTCTCCTGGGTCTCCCTCCCACTGCCACAGGCCTGTCAGGATTACAGGCATGTGCACCAGTTTGCATCAAGATTAACAGGCTTCCAAGCAAACACCTTTGACCATTCTGCCCTCTCCCCAGCTCCCAGCTCTGACTTTTTTTTTAAAGATAGCTTTTTGCTCAGAAATTAGATACGGACTCATTTTACTATGGATTGTTCCTGTCAGATCTTCCTGGCACCTCATCAGTATTCAAGGCCTGTGAGAATTGCAACTTTCCCACAAAAGAAAAAAAAAGTAGTGGTTGGGAGGAAGATTTTTGCCATTTCATGCTTTTTAAAATTTTATTATTATTATTTTAATACTGCCAGGGAGCAAAGCTGTTCTAATTCAGCAAAGACATAGGATATGAAAATGAAAGATTCTTAAAAAGTATAGACATTTGATTTCTCTTCAATGAGTGGGACCTGGATTGTCTCTGGTGTAAAGAGCGTGTGCATGTGTGGGCCCTCTCCCCCACGCTCAGAATCAATTTAACAAGGTTTCTTTCACTTATTTGCATCTCCAAGAGGAAACCCTAGGAGACCTAACCACTCTGACCTAAAATTACCTGCAGCTTCTCCTCTCAGGATTCATGATTGCCCCACACAGCATGGCAACCCAATCTCCCCCGGTTGACCTCCTTACCAAGCACATTCCCTTTTTAGAAAAGAGACACAAAACTATTCCAGGTCCACAGCAGTGCCCGGAGGACATAAGGCTGCTCTGCATTAACCTTCCTGATGTCAGGAGGAAGGAAAACAAAGGCTCAAATTAATTTCAGTTATTACTGACATGCTTTGAGACAGTTCACAGATTTTGATGTCATCCTTCCCTCCCAGCACTCAAGCTTTCTCTTGGACAAGGGAACAGGTCAGTCACATAGCATATTTCTGACCATTTAAGGTTGAGGAGATAAATATGTCTTACTATAGTTGCTAGCCAGTCAGTTTCCTTAATGTGTACAGAAAGGGACTTGGAATGGAATGACGTGCACATTCTTGTCATTGTGGGTCATGTGCAGGCTAAGGTAGAAATGGTTAAGATTACTGGTCAAAGACAAATGTCATATTATTGCCAAGTAAAGAAGAATGAGCTATAAATCAATTGGTAAATAGGATATCTAGTAAAATATCTAGCCTTTGGTGAATGTGAAATAGAATGTGATATCTCTCAAGCCAAGATAGAAAACAATAGAAGTTTTGCTATATGATCGTCCCTTTACTTTGTACCTGTGTTATCATTTCTCTACAGTCCTGAGGATTGACCCATGACCTGTGCATGCCAAGCAAGCACTTTACACATTGGTACCACATCTGTAGTCCTCGCTTTCCTTTTGAATTGGACACAAGGTCTCACTAAGATGTCTAGTCTAGGCTTCAAGTCACTGCAGACCAGGTCGACCTTGAACTTGTGATCTTCCTGCCTTAGTGTGTGGAGTAGATGGGCTTACAGTTCACTGTCAGGAGACTTAATGCATATGTTGTTGCAGATGATCCAGACCTGCCTCTGAAAGGTGCCACTCTTCTGAGACTCCATTTTCAAGTGACTCTACTTGGGGTATTTCATAAATTAAGTTTCCCTTATTTCTGCACAGGGTCATGTGTGATGGATAAATACTTAATTTATTTAAACTAAGTTCTCTGTGTTCACACTCGGCAGCTCCTCTTATTCTAGCTTTGCATTTGGCCATGTGACTTGTTCAGCCCAGTAGAACATTAGTGTGAAGGTTAAGTTTTGTTGTCAACTTGACATTTTTAGTAACCTTGGGGGGAGGTCTCTGAGGTTGTTCACAGGAAGGTGGCCCTCTCAGCAGGGGGTATGATGTAAAGAAGCTCAGGGAAGCTAGAAACAAATATCCCTTCCTGGGAGGGCAGTGTAGGAAGGACATTCCAGAGACTCAGAAAGCCAACAAGTCTTGGAAAAGGTTGCAAGACCCTGCCCTAAGGCTATATAAAGGGTGAAAGAAATCTCTTCCCCCCCTACACATACACACTATTTTCTGTTGTGTCTGTGGTGCTGGTGATGTGGTTTTTCTCTCTCTGCTTGAACTGTAAAAAGGGGCACCAGCCTCTTTCGCCATTATGGAACTTCCTCTGGACCTGTAGCTTCATTAATTTTTTTTTACTCCCATCAGTGTGCCTGGGTTGGAGGGGCATCCCAGGGGAGTGTGGTTGACCATGACAATGAGTAGATGCAAAGACAGCAAAACAGTAAGAAGTGCTTATGCTCTGTTTTCTCTATTACAGTTCTGTGATTTCTCACAATAACTGGTATAAGTTAGCTTGGGGGAGAGACGTATGAGATCCAGAAAAGACACAGGCTCCATCTCATCATAGGTCACCTTAGACCAGCCAGCTCTCGTCTACCTTCAACAAAATTCATGCCCCTCTAAATAAGCCCTGGCTAGCTTTGCTAGTCCTGCCTGGCCCATATCAGTGATTCTCCAGCTAACTGCAGATTTTTGAGGAAAACTTTACTATTTAAGACACAGAACATCATTGTAGCTATAGCTGAAAAGGAAGGGTAGATAAGTATCTGATTTTTTTTCCTTTAGTAAGATTAATGATGTATCTTGCCAAAGGAATAAAAATAAATCCTCGCATTGCAGAAATATCACCGCATTTGGGTATTTTATGCCTTATGCAAAAATCTGACATTTCTTTTTTTAATATTTTATTTATTCATTTTAATCAGAGAAATGGAGAGAGAGAGAGAGAGAGAGAGAGAGAGAGAGAGAGAGAGAGAGAGAGAGAGCACCAGGGCCACCACCTTGTGGATCTGGCTTATATGGGTCCTGGGAAATTGAACCCGGGGCCTTAGGCACTGGAGGCAAGTGCCTTAACCGCTGAGCCATCTCTCCAGCACAATCTGACATTTCTTTAAAGGTGGCTCTGAGGTTGGGAATATGGGAGGAGACCTCTCCCTACACCCCAAAGTCCTGTGGGCACCCAGGCATGGGGTGTCTTCTGGGCCCTGGAGTGATACAACACCTACTTTTTTCCTCCTTCAAAGAGCAGGACAGCTTCTCCTGGATTTCTGAATGCTTTAGTTCAACACATTCCTACACCTGCCACAAGTAATCAAGTTTGTATGCTTGGTTTCACATTAATTGTTTTGCTCTGTAGCTGTAAAATATTTGTTTTCCTCTCTTGCCTTTAAGAGGAAGTGTACTTGTGATACTTTTTGAGCTAAAAGAATGTAGGTGATCTGTCACCATTTGTAGAAGGACCTGTCTTTCACAAAAAGAATGAAATTGCATAATTATAGTAACATGGATGGAAGAGAAGGTAATCATGTTCAATGAATTAAGACAGATCTAGAAAGAAAATATCAAATGTGGGTTTGGTGGCATATTTCTGTAATCCAAAAATTCAGGAGACAGAGTCAGACAGATTGGGAGGTCTAAGCCAACCTGGACTAAAAAGTGAGACTGGTCTCAAAACCAAACACACACACACACACACACACACACACACACACACACACACACTCTCTTACCTTTTTGTGCAAATAAAAAAAAGGTAGTTTCAAACAGGAACAGAGTGGAGCAGCATTCCCTAGAGACTGAGAAAAGCAAGAAGGAGGAAGACGTGAAGAAAGCAGATAAGGTCCACTAAACACTATCAGGTAAGAGGAGTTAAATCCTGGCTGAGTCCAGCAGGTACCTCTTGTTTACAACAATGGATATATATGTGTTTGTATATATATGGCATCAAAATGATTAGAAAGTAGGGCTGGAGAAACGTCTCAGCAGTTAAGGTGCTTGGCTGCAATGTCTAAGGACCTGGGTTCAATTCCCCAGGACCCATGTAAAGTTAGATGCATAAAGTGGTGCATGCATCTGGAGTTGTATGCAGTGGCAGGAAGCCCTGGCACACCCATTCTCTCTCTCTCTCTCTCTCTCTCTCTCTCTCTCTCTCTCTCTCTCTCTCTCTTTCTCTCTCTCCCCCTTGTAAATAAATAAAAAAATTAAAAATAATTAGAAAGTAGAAAACAGCTACTAGATGTGGATGATTAATGCTAGAGGAGAAATGCTTATTATCAATATGATCAATACACATTATATACATGAACTGAATTATTGTGTTGTTATCCAAAAGATGTACAAGTGGTATGTACCAATAATAACAAAATAAGTTGCCTTGAAGCTTGAGGCACGAAGAATAGCACCTTCCAAAACCTTCTCTCCCTTTCCCCCACTTCCCCTGGACCTCTCACACAGGATTCATCAGCCATCATTGATTCTTAAACTTTGATTACAGGAATCACCTGGAGGCTTGATACATTTCGGGGCTGGGTTCAATAATTCTGGGGTGGGAACAAGAGTTTGCATTTCTTATGAACTCTCAGGTGACAGGATGAAGCTAACACAGAAAAATGCTAGGGTTGATCATCAGGGCTGGCTTGGTCTTCTTACTTTTCATACTGAAATTGGTTTTGTTTCGTCTTTGGCTTTCAGTATTGTTACAGTCCTCCTAAGTTCATATTAGACAATAAAATGACAAGAAAAAATGAAACTAGGCTTTATATTTTTTAGACATATATTAATATATAGGTTTATAGAAGTAGGGTCTCACTGACTTGAAATTTACTATGTCGTCTTGGTGGCATTGAACTCACCATGATCCTCCTACCTCTGCCTCCCAAATGCCGCTATTGAAGGTATATGTCACCATGCCAAGCCATTCAGAGATATTTTTAACTCACCCTAAGATTCTTCAGTTTTAAAATCTACTAGTTCCAAGAAAATGCACAAAGTAAAAATAAATACAAAGATGTCGACTTTAAAATTGCATCTGTTACAATGTTTTCATATCATGAAAACACATTAAATACACAGAACATGAAACAACCCAAACAAACAGACTGATCACATTGCCCAAAAGCTGAGGGCTGAGTGACCCGGTTCCAGAGTTTGGAAGGAATGTCCTCTCTATAAAGTCATTGACCTTGGATCGCTCAGATTTTGCTTCATGAAACAGAGCAGCCGAGGTAGGGGAGTGGGGAGAGGAGGACAAGGCCACTGACCACTTTAACCTCAATGCACAGAATTCTGGCATGGACCCTGGCTGGAAAGTTGACAAACCCTTTGCTGTTAGTGAGAAAACCATGTTGGACGGTTAGGGTCCAGTCTGTAATGTCTTACTAGATAAATACACCATTACCTTGGAAACTACACAGATTAGTGCAGCTCACAGTTCAGCTTTGATGTGAGATTTCCATCAATGACAGTACAGAGTGATTGAACTTAAACCATCCTGGGCATGAAGGTCAAGGGAACTGTTCTCCCTTCACCAAGCTATCCAGAAAAGTCACAGCACAGACCGAAGGAAAGAAGCACACAATGGGAGGAAACATGGGGATTTGAACCTCCGACTCTGTGTGAGGCACTTTGCCTAGACAACCCTCCCCTAGCCTCTTCCTAAGCAGCTCTGGTGGTTTAAATGATATGTTCCCCATGGGCTCATGTGTCCATGGAGGTGGAGCCTTGTTCTAGGTGGTGTGAAGTTGGTGGTGGGATTCTGGAGTCTAATTATACAGCCTTCTCCTTGCCAGAGCTCAGCTCATTTGCTGCATCCTGACAGGAGCTGGACAAGATGTGATGTCCAGCTTCTGGTCCACCATGCTTGCCTGGCATGATGAAACTTCTAGAGACTGTAAGTTAAAACAAATCCTCTCCTCCTATCTGCTGCTTTGGATTAATTATTTTACCCAGCACCAGCTCACTCACGTTTCCTTCAAAGTTTAGTTCACTGATATTCTGTTCAAGGAGTCCTTTCCTCCTGTCCCAGGATGCAGTAACCCTCCGACAGGACTAGCATCTGAGAGCCACATACTCAGAGCAGTCTCTAATTTTGCCAGTATATCATCATCTATGGAATTATATGGTCTAGTGTCTGTGACTAATTAAGGTTCTACTGAGCACAAAATAGATGCACAGCAAATAACTGTTAGATGAATGACTCCCTATTGCCAGAGAAGGTGGGCTTTCATGGAGAAAGAAATCAGAAAAAAAATCAAAAGCCCTGGATGGGGGAGATAAAGTTGTGTATAGCACCTTACAGTAAGAGGCAGAACAGTGAGCTGAGACAAAGGTGACCCCGAGTCAGGGAAAGATTTTAAGGACAGAAACAGTGGGAAAAAAGATGGAAATCTTCACTGAGGTACTGACATGATGGAAAAATCGAAACCATGAGACTAAAGGAGATTTTTCTTTTCAGAGATTCTTTTCAGAATTAACATGGAAAGATAAAGCGATCCAACAAGGGCTCGGCAGATACCAGGACTCCTGGGTGGTGTCAGTCCTAACAAGAAAAAGAAGAAGAAATGCATGGATGTGCAACTGTGGGATCTTCTAAACTTCACGCTCATGTGGAATTTCACCTCCACAAGCATCTCTGGAGCACAGAAGTTTCGAGCAGTGTTCCAAGTCCAGCAGCAGAGGAAAGGAGCAGACAGGGGTTGACACGGTGCTAAAAGCCTATGTGCTTTTTAGTCACTTCGTTTTTTACAGGAAGTCACAGATAAGCAGTGATGTTGGTCAGTGGAGAGAACATTCTACTCCCAAAGATGGCCCCTTGTGGCCCCTGTCTTCGAACTCAATAGTGAACAAATCCTGAGAGCCAATGTCCAATACAAGGTACATGTTAAAAGAATGAAAGAAAGAGATGATAGGATGTGATGGTATACTAAATATAGAGAATCAATTTCCATTGAAAGTTATAGACATATCTGATGAGATTTTTTTAAAAATAGGAAACCCAGATTTAAAAGCAAACAGGAATCTAAGGTATTTTTAAAAGAAAAGTGCTGAAACCCACTGATGAGAAATCCCATACGTCCTTACAACAGCCAAACAAAACTATAAGAAAATATTCCAACTAAAAAAAAAACTGCCTGCTATATATTTGAATTGGAAGAAAACAATAATAGGATAAGAAAATACATGATTGCAAAAGAAAAAAAAATATATATGCTATTTGATGATGGACCCGAGGTTAGAAGAAAGTGGAAAGACCATGAACCAGTCATAATCTTTCCACAATCAGATCACTATTCTTCAGAAGGAAGAAAATAATGACTTCAGCCTTCAAGTCCTCAGAAGTTATGCCAATGCTATACCCTTTCTGAATGATATTAATAATAAATTTCCAAAAGTTTATCTTCCTGCTGAATGAAAGATGATTCAAATTAAAATGTCATGTTTTATTGTTAAAATATATCCTCACAACATAAATTCAGCAGTCATAAAATGTTATGCATAAAATAACAACAGCTCACCAAATGTATAAATTAAAAACTTTCAGATGAAATGGGAAAAACTATAACCAATGTAGAATATTTAAACAGAATTTGTCAGCTTCTAGTCAAGAACACAGGAGATAAGACATTAAAAAAATTCACTAATAGAGAATAACATTTGGAATTTATAGGAAGTGGAAAAATTTATTTATAAAAAAATACACCTTTTCCCAAAGTTTTCTTGAAATATTTAATAACTTGATCATATGTTAAACAAAATCAGCAGGTTTACAAATTCCAATGAACAAACATTATTTTTATTTTTACCAGACTTTGCACAAATCTTTTAAGATTAGAAATTCCTAGCCTGGCATGGTGGTGCACGCCTTTAATCCCAGCACTCGAGAGGCAGAGGTAGGAGGATCGCCATGAGTTCAAGGCCACCCTGAGACTACATAGTGAATTCCAGGTCAGCCTGGGCTAGAGCGAGTCCCTACCTCGAAAAACCAAAAAATAAATAAATTGCTAGAAAAAATTTAGTAGGAAAAACTAACCCTGTTATAAAACACAAATTTTGTCATAATCTTTATTGAGAACCAGATAAGAGTGTAAGTTTTTATTCATCTTAGTTGATGTCAATGGCCTGGATGTCTTTAAGATATCTTATTAGAAATATGAACTATATAATGTATATTCCCTTTACTCTAGATCATATCAATGGAACGGTAGATTACCTAGTTAATGTTTCATCAGACACTCTCAGAGTGACAATTGTGAGCTCCTCAGCAATGCTGATATCAGAACACAGCCCAACTCTTTTAATTAGTATAATTGATCTCAGAAATTATTTTTCTTTAGTAGAGATAGAAATTTTCTTAATAATTGCAGTGGATTTTAGAAATGGGTTTTCATTAGTGCCATTACTGATCTTAAGATATTTTCATTGGTGGCTAGAATTTTGCAAACACCATTGGTTGCTCTGGATGTCCTGGGGATAGAATTTAGAGTTGTTATATTTTTCTCAATTAGAAATAATATCTGTCTGATTCATAAATAATTCAGCACTTAACGGATAATAAAAAAAAGATTATTGGTTGCCCAAGTCTATTGTTGTTTAGCTGCAATCTGATGAATTTTTGGTGAAAATTTTATTGAAGAAAATATTAAATCACGTAAAACTGGGTAAATATCCAAAATGAATACAGTAACTAACTGTAAGATATAGCTGCACTCCAAAGGTTATTATAGTATTATTAATAATAGCCAAGCTATGAAATGAACCTCATTGCAAGTGTTGGGTAAAGAAAATGTGACATCTTTAAACATGAAACATTGTTAAACCTTTGAAAAATAAAGAAACTTCTCCATTGATAATCTGAATGAACCTAGAAGACATAAGGATAAGTGGAGTAAACTATACACAGTGTTGCAGTTAACTTTCTCTCTTGCTGCACAGAAGGAACCCAACCAAAGATGCTTGTGGAGGAATGGGTTTATTAGGCTTACAGACTCGAGGAAAGAGGGCATGAGCAGAAGAGTGGCCATCACCGCCGCCACAGCACTGCAAACAGAGGCAGGAAGGTGTGCCAAACACTGGCAAGGGGAAGCTGGCTTAAAACCCCCATAAACCCACCCCCAACAACACAGCTCCAGCTGGGGTTGATCATTCAGAACACCTTTGTTTGTGGGGGACCCCTGGATCAAACCATGACACATGGAAATACAAATATCACTTTTTGTCATGTTTTTGCATATGTGTAGGTAGAATGTGTATGGTGGAGGCTGCATGTGTGTGTGTGTGCGTGTGTGTGTGTGTGTGTGTGTGTGTGTGTATGTGTGTGTGTGTGTGTGACCAGAGGAGAGCTTCAGGTGCCCTTCTTTATCACTCAACCAAGAGCTTCCTTGAGATGGGGATCTCTCCCTCAACCTAGAGTTGCTATTTTCCACCAACAAGCTCCAGAAATTCTCCAGTCTTCCCCCTTCCCCTGCACACTGGCAGTTACAGGCTTTTGTACATGGGTTCCAGGAGAACCAAATTTAAGTCATCTCAGGTCCTCCCAGGCCATCATACTTAAATGGCAAGTGCTCTGAACTGTTGAGCCATCTCCCAAGATCCCCCCTCCGTATTGTCATGTTTATGTGGAGTCTAAAATGTCAAACCCAAAAACAAAGTTGAAGGTTGTTGACATGAGCCATGGGGAGAGGTTGGTGAAAGGGCACCAACTTCTGTCTGTAAGATGAATAATTTCTCGAGACTTACTGTGCAGTGTGTGGAATAGAGCTGTCAAGAGTCTGTTGCATGCTTGTCATTTGCCAGGAGCAGAATGTAGCATTCTCATCACACACTAAGTATGGATATTCTAATTAGCTTGATTGGTACAGTCACTTCCCCATGTGTGTATGTACCAAAGCATTACCTTCCTTATACAACTTGAATATGTACATTTTTGTCAATTTTACCTCAATCAAGCTGAAAGAGCTGTATGAAAGAAGAGACAGTCTTTGACCCTAAAGTGCATGCTTTGGGGACTCTCAGGCATGTTTGCTAGTTAATGTCTATAGGTGAAGTGGGCTTAGGTCTCAGATGTGTCCTCATTACAATTCCATTTTTTCGGCTGGTCTCTGGGGAGGAAACCCATCACCTCCTCCATTATGTTAGGTGGTGAACCTTCCCCAAAGGATAAGCTGGCCGAGTTTGAAATAATCAATGTAAGTCAGTTCCAAATAGGACATAGTAATTCTTAGAACATTCCAAATTAATAGACCATTATGTCCTATGATGGGGGACTTCAAAGTACCATAGCACAATTTTCACCTGACTGATTTAGGGTGAAATACTGGAGCAATGATTAATATACTGCAAAACTTGAAGTCTAGAAATGTGGTTATCGTGACTCAGGAACTCATTTTATCAATTGGCTTCATTTAAATTAAACAGGTTTCAATAATCACAAACAAGTAGTAGCTACCATTTTGGACATCATGGTTCTAGAACATTGCCATTATCATGGAAAGTTCCATGGGATTGACATCAGAATTACACTGGTAACATTATTCTACTTATATTGTAGCTTCTCTTAAGATGCCTGCATTCTCCTTACATGACTTCTGTGAACTAATAAAGCAGCAGGAAATATTGTTCAAGCCCAGACTTTTGTTTTGGCTTCTCTGTAAGCAGAGAACATGGCCACTCTAACTTTCTGGAGAAAACATTATATATATATGAGATTGCTCTGTACTGCCCTGACTCAATTGCACAGCACAGGTGATTAACACCCACTGTGCTGTTGCAGGAACATGGTCGAGATGCTGTTGGGGACAGGATTTGTTTCTGCTGACTCAGTCTGTGGATGCTGCAAGTGTAATAGTTACAAGGTATGAAATGTCAGCATGAATATGTACAAAGACTCAACTGCTTTTCTTTAGACTCGTCCTGAGTAAGTCTTCCAGAACATGAGTGTGGTGGATAAAATAGAATAATGATCTCCATACACTGTGGTAGGATGACTCACCAGATGACTGTGGATCAATAAGTAATACCAGCCAAGATAACAGAATCACCTCACTGGCCTCTAGACTCACAAGAGGTGAAGAGTGATGACTTTTCTAAAACCATTAAGTCTTGAGGTGGCTTGTTATACTTGTCAAGAGAATCAGTCAAGATCAAATCTGATCAAGTTTAAATATCGATGTAACTAAGGCAAAATTAGGCAAGGTCACTAGGAGTCTTGCAAGATCAGGTAATGGACAGGTGGAGCACCCCTTCCTCAGTTTTGCTGACACATGCCAGCAAAGACCTTCTTTATCTCCATTCAAAGGAACGCCTACACAGAAGTTTCTGAAAGAGTTCAACGTGACCAAAAAATGAAACATTTTTATAACGAGGAACAACAGACATGGAAATTACATTTTAAAATGATTTTTTTTTTTTAGATCTCATCCATTCTCTTTCACTTCCTGGTTCCCACTATGAGGTTGGCTCCACTCCTTGCTTTGAAGGCATCATCCCTGTCCATGGTCCTAAAGGGAGAGAAGCCATCAGACTCCTTTACTCACACATGTATATGACAGAATTGAGATTCTGGGTAGGGGAAGGGCAACGATTCACATAAACTTCAGACCACAGAGCAGCTCGGATCCTTGACCTTCTAGCATGGCACCTGCCACGTGTGCCCAGCAATTTGCTCTTCTGTTGGCTACTGAGATTTATGTGCTAGTCACACTTTAGGGAAAGGAGGCTGAAGAGGAAGCCAATCTGTCTCAGCTTCTCAGTAAACTTAAACTGATCAAGTTAATTTCAACCCCTTTGTAACTAGTTTACCTTGTTCTATATACACTGCTCACTAAATGAATGTCCAACAGGTAAAAATCTCAGATGTGATTAGAGTGGTTGATAGAACTTCCACAGAGATGTTGGAAAGAGAAAACGTAAATAAATTGTTCTTGGAGGGTACAAACTTAGAAATCGGTAGGTCTACTTCAGAAACTGATTAACATGAAAAAAACACTTCAAAATATTGGTGTTATGACAGCAACATGAGGAAAGGTGCAGAGTGCAGCAAATATCTTCTTAAATGAAAAACTTGATATAGAGTTTATGCCTTCAAATAAAGCCAGGCTGACTTCAATCAAAAAGAAAAAGCAAGAACAAATCAATTCAAATCCCGTATAAAATGTTGGAGATCCAAAGGGTATAATATATCAAACATTAGTGGAGTGAATGAAAGAGTTTGGGTTTTGCTGTTTTTCACTCAAATGTAAGAATATAAATTTGGAAAAAGTTATGAAGAGGTAGCATTCTGGCTCAGAGCTGAACAGTTATTAGAATAAGGCATTTCCGTTGGCACATCAGACTTAAGGAGGATGGGCAAGGAGATATTGAATTAGAAATGGATTTGGGACTAACACAAAATTCAACAATGTGCAAAAGTAATTTTTTTTCAAATCTTTCTCAAGATTTGACACACATGGACAGTCCAAGAGAAAGTGAAAAACAGTTTATTTTTTAACTTTTTTCCTCATCTTTCTGCACACCTTCATTCCACCTCAATTCACTTATGCTGTCATTTTATTTTTTCTCAGCCTTATGCTTCGAAGATTTTCTTTTTAAAATATGTTATTTTTTTATGAAAGTGAGAGAGAGAAAGAGAAAGAGAGAGAGAGAGAGAGAGAGAGAGAGAGAGAGAGAGAGAGAGAGAGAATGAATGAGAGTGCCAGGGCCTCTAGCCACTGAAAACGAACTCCAGACACAGGTACCACCTTGTGCATCTGGCTGTTTATTATCTCCCATGGCTCCTGAGAGTCAGGTATCTGGGATTGTAGCTGAGTGGTTCCTGCTCACAGTCAGATGGTAGATGAGACTAGAGATATTTTCATGCTTTCCTCACGCACATGCTTTATTTTATGCTGTGGTTGTAGAGAGGTGAGTAGCTGGGAGCTTAAAAGCTTGGGGCTCTCAGGCTTTAATCTCCATCTTAAATGGTTCCTTCATAGGATTAAGACTCATGGTGGCGGCAGCTGCAATTCTTATCTGTCAGCTCAGGAGCTCAAGACAGCAAGAGCCAGGAAGATGCCATGTCACCACTAGCTGGGCTTTAGAAGTCACATAGAGACTTACTTCTACCATACATAGTTGACTGAGGTAATTGCAAGGAAGGGTCTATCCAGTTTCAAGGGAAAGAAACTCAGATCCAAACTCTTCTTCGAGGGGGAGGGGTGTCAGTGTCACTGTGAATAGAGACTCCTGGGTGGAGCTATCAGTGGAAACTATAATCCATCTCCACTTCTGCTTGAATAGCCCAAATGGCCTTTAAATTTTCTCTGTCTGATTAAACATTAAACTGAATTTAAATGGGGCCAAATATAATAGTTTATCAAAGCTAGAAGACGATGCTAGTGTAAAATATATCAAAATCAAGACCCGGAATTACTTGTGTTTTTAAGCTGAAACTAACAACCAATCCAACATATGTGTGTATGTGTGTGTATGTGTGTATGTATATATATATATATATATATATATATATATATATATGTATGATAGGGAATTCTTGGCTTAACAAGGGTTCACATGGAAAAGACCTGGGAACTAGAGTTGATCACAAGCATGGTAGAATCCAACATGGGACATGGTTGTTCAAACAGACAAGACACTAATTCACATTTAGTTTGTCCTAATGGCATAGTGTGCTATTAAGGGAGACAAAAACTCATCATTCCCCACATTCACATAACCATTCACTCACTGAATATTTATTCAGTTCCTATTTTGTGTAAGTGATTGTTGCAGTGACAATATAGCATTGAGAAATCAATACACAAAACCCAGCCCTCAGAAACCTATACTCTGGTGCCAAGGTCAAACAGTGAACTAACAGAGGGTGCTAGAGAAAGCTAAGAAGCAAAACAACAACAGCAAGAATAAGGAGTCAATGCTGGGAACTGAAGGGCTTAATATTAGAAGATGTAGGTAGAGACATCCTCATTGAGAAACATGATTTGAGAAAAGATATGAAGGATGAGAATGAGCAAGCCCTGCAGACTCAGGAAGGAAATTCCTAGGTAGAAATGTCATCAGAGGTAAAGGCATCCAGGAGCTCAGAGAATTGCAGCAAGGAGAAGCAGGGAGTGTAACAAACCAGAGGTCATCAAAGGTAGCTTGTCTAAGGCTCCCTCTTCAAGGACCGACTTATATTGGAAGAAGAAAGCTATCAGAAACTTGGAGCAGATGATCAGTGGTTAAAGGAGCTTGCTTGCAAGGCCTGTCAGCCAGATTCATTAAGTGATGCATGCATCTGGTGTTTGTTTGCAGTGGCAAGAAGTCCTGAACCACCTGGGTACACTGTCTCTCTCCCCCACACCCCTACACATTTTCTCTAATAAATAAATAAATAGGAATATTTATTTTACAGAGAAAGAATGTTGCAGTAAGAACATACCACTATCTGATTGGAATTTAACTAGGTGAACAAAAGGGCCCACTGTTCTGGAGGGACATTAATTCAGACACATTCCCAATCATCCAAGTTAGAGACAATGGTGGACATACCAAGATGGACATATTGAAGGGGTTGCCATATGGTCAGGCTATTTTGAATAAGGAGCAGCAGAATTTTTTGCTTTATCAGATATGGTTTACTAAAAAGAGGAGTCAAGGATTAAACCATGATGTCTGGTCTGAACATTTGCTGAGAGGAAGATGGCAAGTGAGCAATCTTTAGGTCAGATAACAAGAGCTCAGTTTTGACATGTTTATTTTAAGTACCTCTCAGCCAGCCACACATATGGTTCTCCCAAAGCCAAGGAGAGAAGACATGTCAAGTGAGAGAGGAGCTGATCATCTGTTGCCGAAAGCTCGGGCGGAATAAAGACATAGAATGAATTTGCAATGAGGTTGTAAATGTGGAAATATTTGTGAACTTTAAAGATGTTTCAGTTGCATAACTGGGCAAAACTTGATTGGAGTGGGTTCAAGATAGAATGAGAGAAACAAACAGAACTACTTTGCATAGTTCCCATTCCTTCTAGAAGATCTGCAAAAAAAAAGAAAGGAAAAGAAATAAACAATGAAGAAAGAAGGCGAGAACTGGAGCTACGGACAGAAAAATGGCCTCACACCTTTGCATTCTGATGGGAATATACCAATCAAGGAAGAAAGAGGTTATGAATGACATGTATAGTCTTTGGAAGGATGAAATCTTTAGAAAAGATGGATTCTACTAATCAAACAGAAGCAAAGTCCTTGGACGGTAAGTGTAAGAACAGCAATAGGAAAAAAAGAAAAGGTCATGAGCACAGATGCAGGTGAGGGGGTGGGAACGGCAGTGAGAGAAGGTATGAGCACTCTGAATGTCACTCCCTGCAGATTGAAAAGCAAAGCCATTCTGTGAGAGGGAGGACAAAGTGGAGCTGTGAAGATGGGAGCAAAATGAGAGGGTAGGAGTGATGTTTTAGGAGACTGGAGGAAGGAAAGTGCATATTTATGTATCATGTTGTTGAAAGTCCTCTCTGAGTCTGATGGTTGCCAATGAATGTGAAGGCAAGAGCAATGGCTGAGTGTTCCAGCATCTTTTGGCTACAGGTAAGCAAGCAGAGATGGACAGGTTGGTGGTTGGCCAACATCTGGGACTTAGTTGAATACATGTTTCAAAAAAAGGGATTGAATTTGTTGGTAAGTCTGTGATGCAACTGGTTGTCTATGTGATTTTAGCTAGATAAGGAGAAAGGTAAGCATTTGGGTAGTTTTGAGAAACTGGGATGAGTGGGGATGACACTGTGATTTTAGGTAGAATTTGAGAACTAGTGCATGTAGTGTTACTAGAAGGAATGAGAAGGCAGGCTGAGAAGTGAAAATAGCACTGTGAGATGCCCAGAAGTGAGAGAATGGAGTGTCATGGGTATTGGGTACAAGACATAATGGGTGAAGAGAGATCATAGGACTCAGCCTTCGGTGAGAATTCAAGCCTGAACAGCTTTCCAGGAGCAAAAATATGAAAGAACCCATGCACTGAGCCATGGAGTTGAATGGAAGGTATAGTAGCTAGAATAAGGCAAATACATAGAGGTCCAATTGAGGGGGTGTTTAGAGAGGAATTAGGGAGATTCTTTGTTGATAGCTTTGGGGAGCATATAGGACACCTGCCAGCTTAGTGGTACAATCAGAATGAAAGAGAAAACCATTACCTGATTTACAAAGAAATCCAGATGGGATGGTTTCCATTAAAGAATGAGTTGAAAGTAATTGTCGTAGCCACATGCTACTGGGATGAATCTCCAAATCAAGCACAGTAATGGGAGGAAAGGATTTATTGAAGCTACAGATCCAGGGGAAGTTCCATAATGGTAAAAGAGGCTGGCCCCCTTTCACAGGTCCAAGCAGAGAGAGAAACCCATCACCAACACCACACCCACAGAACAGGGAACAGCCAGGAGTGAAATTTCCTTCTGCTCTATATAGCCTTAGGGTGGAGTCTTGCAACCAAAACCCAGACTTGTTGGCTTGCTGAATCTCTGGAATTTCCTTCCTGCATTGCGATTCCAGGAAGGGATGTTTATTTTTAGCTTTCCCAGGCTTTTTTCATCCTTCCTCCTAACAAGAGAGTGATTGATCTTCCTGTGAACATCCTCAGAGACCCACCAAAGATTACTAAAAAGGTCAAGTTTACAACAAAACCTAACCATCACAGTAAAGTACCCAGGTCTGGTGGGGGAGGGGGAGGTGACTCAGGATTGTGAGTTCTGAGGGCATCCAGGCATGTTTTGGAAATGTAGATGGTAAAGGTGAACCTGGCAGCAGCAAGGAAAATATACAGATAATGTGAGAAAGCAAGCACTGCTTCGGACATCTGGGGTATGTTAGATGACTGACATCTAGCATGGATAAATAAGATAGAAACTGTGAAGGTTTCAGGAGGAGGAGGAAAAGGTGAGGGGTCTTCTGAGGACTAGGTATATATTCACATCTGTGCTGTGGTGGTATTCTGGGAGAATGAACCAGAGTCTGCCACAATGAGAATGCCATAATCATGCCATATTCCTTATCAAGAGTACATTAGAACTTTATTAGGGCAGAGGAGATGGCTCACTGGGTCATGTGCTTGGTATGCAAACATACTTTGTTGAGTTTGCATCCTCATCAGCCACATAACACTGGACATTGTAGTGGACACCTGTAATCCCAGCATGCCTATGGTAGTGCGAAAAGTGCAGAGATGGGAGAATTCACTAGAAGCTCATGGACCAATCAGTCTGGGGAATAGAACAGTGAACCATGAGAGGCTTCTTTAAATAAGGTGGCAGGCAAGGACAAATACCCAAAAAGTTCTCTGACCTCCACAAGTATGCCTGCATCACACACACACACACACACACAATATTTTCAAACCATTTTAGAAGATACGGATGCCTAGATCCTCTCTAGAAGGTTCCATTTCAGTATGTCTAAAGTCTGAATTCTGATTAGTCCCCCCAGGAGAATATTATACTCAGGAGCTTGGGAACAACTACCCCAGATTAGTTCTAAAATATCTTCCTTTTATTTTGTGTTCAAAATCCAATGACAATGATTGTTGTGTCTGATGCATAGCAACTCTGAGAAATTTGAAACTTTAAAACTAGAGGATAACTTTATGTCTCAATCTATGGATGTCATGAGTGAACCAAAGGTGCCAGTCTGTACCTTATACTCAACAGATAAGGTCTTCCAAGTACAGCATTTGGACAAGGTCATGCTGCTTGCTCCTTGACTAGCTGGGGTCATTCAGGCTGTGTGTGTGTGTGTGTGTGTGTGTGTGTGTGTGTGTGTGTGTGTGTGTGTGCTTAAAGAAGAAAATATTCAACACAGTGTGCATAGTGGAAATCCTCAGTTTATGGTTCCACTTTAGGCATATATGGAACCCATGAAGTCATTGAATAACCACCAAATAAAAAAAATAGAGGATCCTTAAGTCTTTGGGTTTTTTTTGGGGGGGGGTTAGGATGGGTGGGTATTTGTTTGGTCTGTATTAGACAGATTCTCACTTTGTAGCCTGTTTGCCTGGAATAACTCAATATATAGCCTGGGATGGTTTCAAGCTCATTGCAATCCTCTTGCCTCAGCCTCCAAATTACCAAGGTTATAGGTGTGTGCCACCACTCCAAGCTTCCTTAAGTTCTTTATACACTCACATGGAGGATAAGCATCTCCTATCACCTGATTACTTTTATGTGTTATTGCACTTCAAATGGCTTCACACTGCATGGGATTATATTTTTGTCTCACTTCTTTGACTCAAAGGAGATATAGTATCTGTGTATCACTCATGTTTGTGTACATGCAATAGAATCTTTTGCTCATAGTGCTGATCTTGCATCCTTAGCAAGAGCTCTAGGTAGTCAAGTTCAGATTTCCTATATGTAGATTAAGTGATTATACCAATGACAATGACGCGCAGAGCTATAAGCCAAAGCTGGAGAATTCTAAGATGATAGGGCAGAGCCTTATCATGAGAAAAGAGAAAATGCTCCATGGTCTGACTACATCAAAAATTTGGAAGACTGAATGAGAAGACACATGTGACTTCTACTACGTGAAGGAAATCTGCACCAGGGTCTCTTGTTCCTGCAAACAAACTCCAGATGCATGCACTACTTTATGCATCTAGCTTTACATGGGTACTGGGGAGTTGGACCCAGACTGTCAGGGTTTAAAGCAAGTGCCTTTAACCTCTGAGCCATCTCTTCAGCCCCTACCTGGAGGAAATCTGAACTATCTACAGGGAAGCTCACTGGATGCTACTGAGCACAAGGAACCACAAAGGAACACAATGTAATAGCTCTGTTTCCTTCACTTTCTGTGACAGGTCACTATTGATGGATTCACCTACATTCACTTGCAAACACAATTCCCATGTGCTAAATCACACTCAATAACTAAAACAATCAATATGTTGTTATATGGGTGATCAATTTTTGTGGGTTTCCAATTGCTACCTCTAAATGTCACTGCACATCTCCCATCCCCACCATTTTCATTTGCTGGGGAGGCGTTGGAGGCACAAGGGAAAACACATATACAAAACTCACAGGTTCAAGGTCTTTCAAAAAATGCCCTACTTTGGGAAAGATTGATGAGTATATTGACAACTAGCATCTGTAGTTTTGACTTAAAATACTTTCTAACTAATCACTTTCATTTAATCCTCAATGGAATCTTGCTATATTTCTTTCACGGATGAAAAAAAAACTGAATTTAAATACTTTAGTTGTCGGATGTTTCTCTGTTAAGCAAGTAAAAGGTTCAGTATTGGAATCCATGATTTCTACCTTCGATGAACTTGCTGCTTTATTTGTTTATAATGAAGTTCTTCAGTTAAGTATCATTTTTGAAGCACAAGAGGCAGTAATTTTGCTTAATTCTCACAGTAATATTAAAATATTATTTGAAGAATTATCACACTCAGAACCCCACATTACGTTTGGACAGTTGTGCCTTAAAAATGGATGAAGAAATTGTGGTTTCTGTTCTCGCATCCATGGGTAGTTAAATCTTCCCTCAACTTGTCTGATCCTTTTTGATCCTCAGTAAATGAAACTGTGTCCTTTCACCAGCTTCAAAGATCTGCTTCAGCCTTTGCCACATATTTTAAAGAAAAAACATGAGGAAAATATGTGCAGAAATACTAGGGTGCCCCAGCCAACACTTCTGATGCATTGTGGTCCATCACAACTCTCCTGATTTCTGTACAACTTGGTGAGGTACTGAAACAGCCATGAAAGATTTCCCAAATGATAAACTGCAAAGGGGCTTTCACACCTGTCAAGACAGCACTCACTCAGTCTGAGAAGGAAGCCATTATGGATGCATATTCCAATATCCTCATCACGTCATAGAAATATGACAGCATTGCTACATGACTCCTCAGATTCACAGTACAACCGAGCTTTGTTTCCTGAAGCAATCACAGTTCACTTGCACACCCTCTTGCTTTCTGCTTCCCTCCTGTCATTTTGCCCACTCCCAACCCTGTGTGCTCACTTACAAGTAAACTACTTGTGCTAGCTAGCATCCTTGCCTCGGGCACAGCTGATTTTTGGAGAGCACAAAGCAACACTTAGGCTTTAGAGAAGTGTAACTATCTGAATACGAAATTGGATGGTACAGAACACATTAGGACATTAATGTAATTACCATAGAGCCATGATTTTTTTCTCTATGAGTCTCTTTATAAACCCACAATTAGCTTTATTTTGAGGAATACATGCACAACTTACATGGAGAAATGAGGATCTAGCATGATTATTGTGAAATGGGACCTTTTCTAATTGATTATTTTATTTTTTATAGAAGATATTGGATACTCTTCCTTCAGATTCTGCAAAGTTGAAATTTCTCATTTAGAACCCCAGCCAGCTCATCACCTTCCTAACTAATTGGACTGCCAGTGAGGGGTTGAGGCAAAACTTCTACCAGATTTCTAATGAGACAATTTCCATTGCAAACTGACCACTTTGATGTTTCCTGTCTTGTTAGGCTGGTTTTCATTGCGTTTCACAGACACCTGCTAAGTTATGGAAGTCCACCGCCCTGGCACAAGCACCAAATATGGGACTTTCTAGAAGTCCACTTAGTTGTTGGGCAAATGGTTTATCACTCTAAGTCATCTATCTATTACCCTTCTTTAAAACTACTCTTTGGCTATTTATGGCATTTAGCTTTTCAAAGGAATTAAAGTTGTATAATTTCTCATGTCCATTGGAAACATTTGATGGTCCCCAAAGGGACTAAGAGTGGCCCAAGAAAGGAAGAGAGAGAGAGTAACAGAGTAGTAAGTTACCAAAGGGAGTATGGAAGAGGCTTGATTGTGTGTGTGTGTGTGTAATATACATGTATATTATATGATTCTGCTCAGGGAATCGTCCTCTCCTCTTTCTGAACCCATTACCAATTATAATATTATTACTTCATCATCTACATAAGTCTCTCTTCCTCATTTCTTATTCCAGTCCTATCTCACTCCTTTTCTCAGCACCCCAAGACACTCACACTTCCCTTCACCATCTGCAGTACCAGATTAAAAATAAAAATAGGCTCCAAGAAACATGTTAATCTGAGAAAAGAATGTATCAATGCATTACAAGCTAAACATAAAAATATGTTATAGAAATTTAAAGGGCCTCTGCCTCCCTTTGTCTCATTGTTGTGATTAATGGTGTTTGCTCTAAACATTTTAAATGCCCCTCTCTTGATTCATGTAAAACTTTTTTGTTTAGAGGATCTGGGGCTATTTTGAGTGTTCACTAGGGCACTGTTTAGTGTCTAAAGTAGTAACTCACCACAGGCTTAGAGCCTGGCCAGAAATATTATTAAATAAATAGTTACTGACTTGTCAGCTGCAAAATCTTGCATTTTTAATCCCTGTGTGGAAACAGACCAGCACAAGGAATTCTAAAAGAATTGTCTTAGCCAGAGACACTTCATGTCTTCCAGGTTTGAGTGAACTTTGTACACACTTCTTCCTGACTCGAAGCTTCTATCCTTCCTTTTCTTAGCGTATTTCCTTCATTTAACTGATAAATTATTTCCTTTTAGAGCAGTCATTTTTAAAGAGGTCTCTTGCTGGTTTTCTAGCCAAGATATGTTTTTATTCAAGTACCTCAGGCCCTAGTTTCTCTGGGTGAGTAGAAACCCAACTTCCAATTGCACAGCTACCTTCTGACACAGAGACATAGAATGGTCGCTTGCATTTGGAAGAAGGGTTTTTTTTATTTAATTAATTAATTTTGCTTTTACATAAATATCATTAGCAAACTCAGTTGGTCTGTGAGCCAGCTTGCATGCTATAACAGAACACCTGAGAAAATCAACTTATAAAGAAAGGCTTATTTTGTTGTGCAGATTTGGGGGTGTCAGTCTATAGTGGGTTGGTCTCATTAGTTTTGGACACATGGAGAGTCCAGAGCACTGGGATCCAAAGGTTGGGAGGTGGTGAGAAGACCGGTATCCTACAACTTCCTTATAGGACCACTTCCTAATGACCTAACACATACCTCCCAAGTCTCATTCTTAAAGGTTCCTCCACCTCCCAATAACACCAACCTGGGGATTGAACCATTAACACATAGGTATCAGGACATTTTAGATCCAAACTATAGCCTGTGGATGGTTTCTTACTTTATCTCCTTTTGCGTTATGGCTGTTTTTCCTGGGTTAGACTTGACTTTGTACATTTTGGACAGAGCACAGCATCATGAGTGATCACTGGGGAAAAGACACTCACAAGACCAGGCCTCTTAATATTTGCATGGGTAGCCATAAGAGGAGATAGCTCAGTCAGTAAAGTACTTGCCAGGCAAGCCTACTGTTAGAATCCATGTAAAAGCAGCCAGGTGTAGTAGTACATACTGGCAGATTGTAATCTCAGTGCTGGAGAGACAGATGGAGACAAGCATATCCTTGGGGTTGGCTGGCTTACTGGCCAGGGTGTGTAGTGAGCTCCAGGCCAATAACAGATCCTGTCTCAAATAAAGTGCTGTGTCTAAGAAACAACATCTGGCCTCCTCACACACACACACACACACAGGGAGAGAAGATACATAGGTAGTAAGCAATCGCTGGACAGAGGAGAATCTTCAGTGGTGTAGCTGCCCACCAGTTGCAAGGATGACTTCCCAGCCATGTAGCTTCCATTGAATAACCCATTCTGCCACGAGTAACCTCTGAACTCACTGGTTCTCCAAGCTGGGCTTCATGGAATCCTTTGTCTGGTCCCCTTTTGCCTTTGTATCTGAAGTGATGAGAAATAAACTCCCCAGGGTGTCATGCACCACCCCTCAAGACCCTGCTGCTGTCTTTTGTTTTAGTCCAATTGAGTTCTGACTCACTTCCCCGCACTAGTGGCCTTGAGTGAATTCTTTCTTGTCTATTTCACTTTATCACAGGACATTTTCACTTTGTCATTCTTCAAAGTTATCACAGTAATCAAGGAATGAGAATCGTGATCAAGGACATCTGGAGTCAAATGATATATTTTGGGAAGTTTCATTCTGAGATACCTCATCATTTCAAATTTCCCTACCTTTTGGGACCACATATGGGAACACTTTCCTTCCCAAGATCTATCAAGCTGACTTGACACTAACAAATCACATTTATAGGAAGAGATACTAACATCTGCCCTGTTCGATCAACATACTATACATCTATTACTGTATGAACCCTTCAGATATCTCTGATATTAGTGACATTTTATCATCATTTTTCACAACAGGCAGCTGAAGAATAGACAGTTTCAGTGCCATACTCTGAGCCAAGCCAAAAAAAAAAAATTCAGAGCAGGAATTTGATTCTAGGCTGTTCTAGCTTCCAAGTCAAGTATTCACACTGTTAAGTGTATCTATCACTGGAATTAAGAGTCCTCAGTTTTAATTATTCCTTTTGAGCCACAATCTTAATAATGCTCCCCTACTGACTCTGGCTCAATGGTGTGAGGTTCTTTGTGTAGCAAGAGAGTAGAACTTCAGTTCAAGCAGGGACATTAAACAGATAGAATGTTTAAGCATTCTATTTTCCTCTCTTGTAACCCCTATTGCCAGTGCAAAAGTAATTCCATATTGGTATAATGGAGAAATTTAGAAAGATTAGGAACTATTTACCAAGCTCAGGCTAATTCGGATGAGCTGATCTTGCAGCTTAATATCGTTGCAGAATGAGGCCATGGTTGGGCACTATAACACAAACTTCATTGTGAAAAATCCTAGAGCTGTAAGAAATCATAAACTGTTGCTATTTTAAGATGCCAAAGCTCAGAATTGTCATATAGCAACAGCCAACATAGCTTGAATCTAATCTAACGTCCTCGAAACGTGGTGTTGATAGTCATTACTCTCTTTACTTGAAAAAGAGACCCATGTGCTGCTTTTGCTGGGTTTTAACTGGCTCTTCTTACCTTAGGGGAAACTCTCAATCCATCATAAAGACCTATGTTTTCAGTGTTTGAGTGAAATGTTGTCACTTCCATGATTTCCAAGGTTCCTGTGCCCAGATTTATTCCTGCTTCAGACTCCAAGGGCTTCTCTTGTTTTGACCAGATTTCTTTAGTGTATATCTTTATCTTTATCTCTCTCTCTCACTCTCTCTCTCTCTATCTCTCTCTCTCTCACACACACACACACATGTGCCTGCATGCACACATGCATTATGAAGCAGAAACATATCTAGTACAAGACCACATTCTCTCCTGTTTGAGTTTTCTTCTTATCAGTCTGGTCCCTTAGAGTGTCTCACAAAGAGAAGGCTTATATACTTTTTGTGGAAATGTTTTATTATAGAATATGGAGGCTTTTCTAGAAACTACATAAAGAATTACCATATTTTCCAACATCTCCACATATGGATATGGACCCAAGAGATTTAAAATCAGTATGTCTCAGAGATGTCTGACTTTCGTAATCATTGCATAGGGTTTTGATAGTCAAGTTATAACCCTAAGCCTCCATCAACAGATGGATAATGAAAATATGGCTTATGTACATGGTGGGATGATAGTCATTAAAAAATAAACAAACTTTGTGATTTGTAGAGATGTGAATAGAACTGCAGAATGTAAAACTAAGTCAAATAAGATGTCACAAAAATACAGATGCTGCCTGCTTCCTCTTTCTAAGGCAGTCAAACTCGAAGAAACAGAGAGAAGGGCAGCTACCAGAGGCTGGGGCATGTACGCAATAGAAAAGTCATGGCCAATGGGCACAGATTCTCAACTAGAAAAGAGAAAGGCTCTCTGTGCTGAGACATATTGCCTACAGGACTGGAGATATTGCTCAGGGGTTAAGGTGCTTGCCTTTAGAGCCTAAGGACCCTGGTTCAATTTCCCAGTATTCACATAAAGCCATCCAGATGCACAAGGTGGCACATGTGTCTGGAGTTCATTTGCAATGGCTAACATTCTGGGTATCATCTTCCAGCCTCTAGCTGGTTGTCTGGGTTGACAGAACTCCTTTTCTGATCTCCACGACTGACTACAGGAGTCACTTAATGCATAGTCACAGGGAACAAGAAATTAGGAATTAGAGACCTGACAGGTGTTGCAATAGGAATCCAGGATGGATTTATTTTATGAAAAACTGGACTCCATGATGCAATGGGATCCAAAAAAGACCAAGATTTTCCTTGAAAATTTACTTTTTCCCCACTCAGTTTTACCCAGGCATATTTCCCTAATAAATCATTTGCCCCTGGTCACTTTTCTCAGGGTCTGCTTCTGTGGAATTGACCTGTGATGCCAGCTTCCATGATGATCTCAGAGTCTTGTCCTCTAGACCTGCAGGGTCTCTTAGGACCATTCCTGCTTTCCAACTTTCTCTCTTGGCCCTTGGAATAGCATCCTTTATGCTCCAACATGAACTCCCTGTAATGAGGCATGCTGCTATGTTTCTGCACATTTCCTCATTATCCCACCCACGTATGCTTGCAGATTCATCTCAAATATTCTCCACGCTGGAGAGTATTAATGGATTATTTTTTACCCCAACTCCTAAGTGAGGCACAGATACAGCAATAGTTAGCAGCTAGTCCCTTGCAGGAAGGAACTTAGTTGAATTACTTAACTTCTATGGGCTCCTATTTATCCACCTTTAGGGTAGTAAGATCCCACTGTCTTCAGAAATATATACAAAGTATTGGTAGAGTATTTGCAGTACACCATGTGCTAGCAATTATTAATATCAATGAACTATATTTGGATGTTTCTCTGTAACTTAAACTAGATTACAAAGTTGTGATTATTAAATCTTATTTATCTCTGTGTCCTCATGTTTAGCAGTGTATTGAGCATAGAAGATAGCCAATAAATAGTTGACATATAAATAAATAATGTGCAGGTATAAAGTATTTCCTTCTTCTTTTTTTTTATTTTTCTGCTTTAAAATATAGCTCATCTGTATAGAAACCATGAACCAAAGTTCTGAAGTCTGCTACCAATCTCATTCCTCTGAAAATAAAAGAAAACATTCTGGTATTTGTTGTGTTTTTTATTGTTGCCAGCACCTACCTGCTTTTACCCTGAAGCTAGGGAAAGTTTTCCTTTTTCTATTTGAAAATGTGGTCAAACACATAAAAACATAAGATCTTCTCTAAATTCATTAGGGAATCTGTATTTATTCTCTCTCTCTCTCTCTCTCTCTCTCTCTCTCTCTCTCTCTCTGTCTTCACACACACACACACACACACACACACACACACACACACACTTGCACCTTCTGTCTTTTCCTGTTTCTCCTCTGCTGCTTTTTTCCCCATTTGTCAATATTTCAAAGACTCAAAAAGATATGTGACTATATTGTTTCTCCTTTTTGTTTTTAATTTGATTTTTGAAAACCTGTGACCCTGAAGACTTGGATTTCTCAAAATGAAATTCTTCACTTTGAAGAGATGATGGGTAAAACAAGACTATTTTAATAAATATATGTCATCAGATATCTTTAGGACTTTGTCCCTAGAAATCTTTGAAGAAAACTTTCTATTCAGTGTTTCAATTTCTGAAATCCTTGTATATTTTCTAGAAAATATTTTTTTTTTGGATTTTAAAGTCTTTGGAAAAAAGTGTTCAGAACTTAAAAGCATTTGCACAGTGACTTCAGTATATAAGGAGATTAACTTTGGAGACAGCCTTGTTTTCCCCTCACTTAACTTGGAGACTTAATATCCACACGGATGCTGATAATGACCATTTCAGGCACCAAAATGCTTTTTTCCCCAAGGGTCACTCTAGTTAAATATAATCATTCCCCTTTTAAAAAGTTTCCTGGTGTTTCTTGCATGTCTTTGGCACCCATCTCTCTCCAATTGGATTTGGATTTCTGTTTGTACATTCTATTCCTTATCAACGCACAAGTCCTCGAGTATTACTCTGACCTCAGGTATAATGAGAGATTTACGACATTTGCTGAGTGGATTTAAATATCTAGAATGTGACTTGTGAAAATAAATTGGAAAAAAATCTTCTGACCAATGTTACATCAGGTTCTCCTGATACAAAAGGATGTGTGACAAGTGCCCAACACAGTTGCTTCCCCACTTCAGAGAGATGGTTTTCCCAATAAATTTAAAACCTGTAATCAATTTTCTCCATCTACAATGCTGCTTTCCCATGAATTCATAAGATATAAAGAAGAAAGAACACAGGCCATGTTCCACAAAACACATTTACAGCCGGGACATTTCCATCCATCTCCCCTGACTTCAGGAACAAAGACAACTTTCACTGCAATCCCCAATGCCAAAGAATAGAAACACCCTCTAGCCAGATCCTTGGGGGAGCAGACTCATTTCCTCCTCTTCCCATTCCCTAATTACAATCTCTTTGCCAGTCACTCTGGCACCAGAATTCGGTAGCTGACTTACTATTAGAAGTCTGGTTATGCTTCCAATATCTACATATTAATTTCCTCTGGGCACCTGGCTGAAATTACAGAGAACTTTTTCAGCAAGTTCATGCCCCTGTCGAGCCTGAAATCAATTTTATGACAATCCCAAACCACTTTGCTCCATCTATGGTTCTTCGATTCTATTCATTGGTGTAGTAGTGAAATTAATCTTAAGGAAAAGATATGTTACTTTGTTTGAGCATTCTATTTCTAGGTGGTTTGAATGTTTGAGTGAAATGGAGATTCAGAGAGCAATTTAAGATTATGCAGTATCTGGTATAAAATATGACACAGTTCCACACAGTGGAATAGCCTTCTTCCAAGTGCAAAGAATAGCATTATGAGTTCTTTAGGTAAAAGAAAAAGTAAATCTAAGTTTCACCAATTCGTTGGATAAGAATTGGTAACTATTCTGTTCAAAACTGTTAAAATGCTGATATGATAACATTGATTGCCTTTAAATATTTTTCTCCATTTATTAAAAGGCTAGCTTCCAATAATGTGTCTTCAATTCAATTTCTCAGAAGCAGAGCCTGAAGAAGGGGTTCTTGTCTAAGTGATCGTTAAAAGAACCTCCTGGGGAGAAAGGGAATGTGCAAGCCAGACAGGGCAGCCTAGAGCCGGAAATGACGAGGTCTTAGCTGGAGTCTAGCCTAGTTCCCATGAGAGCTCTGCAGTGTGCACTGTACTGTGGAATTGGTCAGTCTGGAGCAATGGGGTTGACCTTTCTATGTCCTATCAATCTACCATTTATTGTAAGTTGCACCCAAGGTCAGGGAATACTATATCCCCAGTACTTCTGGGTCAGGTTGCTGCCATGGACTGAAAAAAATTCTCTTTTTTCAGAGGAGGTAGGTATCTCCTTTCTGTTAATACTTTCTTCTTGCAGCTGCTGCTGCACAACTGTGCAACTCTTGCAAACAGATCTGGATGTAAGATAGTAACTATGTCTATTCTACTGTCCTTCACGTTCAGGCTATGCCGGGTATAATTTACATGTTGGATAAATATGAACTTAGAGGCAATTACTTATTCCTAGGTTTAAGAGCAAAGCCTTTCTGATGGACAAAGAAAACATTTAAAGGACTAAAACTATTTCAAATACCTTCAAGTCCACATTCCAGGGCAGGATCAGCACTGAGAGCAGGGAATAATAATAGAACTCTTAGCATTTATTTGTATCTAATCAAAACCTTGATGCAGAACTTAGACATGTGGATTCTGGACAAAAAAGCCAGGAAAAACACAGGCCTGCTTTCTTCACAGTGTCACTTAGATTTATTGCTTAAATCTGGTAGCTTACTCTTGTTGCATTGTTACCACGTGCCTTCCAGGCTACCAAGCATCTCATCTGTGTTCTAAACAAAAGGAAGAGAAAAGTAAAAGGAAAAAAGAGCATCAAAGTAAGACAGTTGATCAGGAAAACAAAGTCTTTCCCAGTACCTCCATATAACATGTGCATTTTTATTTGTTGCAATAACAGAGTGACATCAACACCCACCAAACCAAACAGAAACATTGGAAATGAAGTTCCCATGATTTGTTTTGTTTAACTTTTCTGGCTCTGCACTGACCACTAGAAATTCCATGCTTGCAGCATGTGTAGTTTTTAAGCTGTCTAGTAGCTACATTTCACACATAAAACAAGAGATACTTTATAAAAGCTAGGAGCATATGTATTATTGAATCCACTATGTCTCTAGTGTCATTGTTTTCAGAGGTGATCAAATAATGAGGTCTGTTACATCATTTTTCTTGTTATTGAAATTCATTGAGCTTACATTTTGATGATAAGCATATGGGACATAGTTATATTAATTCTCTGGGTCACATGAAGCAGCGAGAGACCATGTGTCAGACAAGAAAAGGTCAAGTCCAATCATGGCTTGTCTCTGGAAGGTGGACAGGAGCCTTTGCTGAGATCCTGCTGTCTGTTTCTCTCTTTTTAAAAATATTTTATTTATTTATTTTTCAAGCAGATAGATACAGAGAGAGGGGTGAGAGAAAGAGCACAAGAGCCACCACCTTGTGGGTCTGGCTTATGTGGGTACTGGGGAATTGAACCGGGGGCCTTAGGCACTGGAGGCAAATGCCTTAACCGCTGAGCATCTCTCCAGTCCCTGTTTCTCTCTTAAGGAAACTTGAAAGAAGTGGTGAAGATGGTCAGATTCTACCTAGTAAAGCCTATCCCAGAAACCCAACGAAAAACTCTATCAGCCTGGTCCAGGCCATTGATATCATGATTTATGATTTATAGATCCTGTTATGGTCGGGCTCTCCGGATCACAGCCCATCTTGTTGAAGCATGCAATTGGCAAGTAATAAAATAGTCTTTTTCTTTTATCTTTACTCTTATTCGTCTTGCATCCTCTTCTTCTCCCTGCTTCTTTTCCTCTTCTTTTTGAAACAGGGCCTCACATAGCTGAAACTGGGCCTAAAATGTTTTATGAAGCTAAGGATAACCTTGAACTTCTAATGCTGCTTACCTCCACTGCCCAAATGCTCTGGGATTACAAGTGTGTACCACCATGCCTGGCAATATTTTTTCTTTTTTTTTACAAAAAATATTTATTTGCAAGGAGAGAGAGAGAGAGAGAGAGAGAGAGAGAGAGAGAGAGAGAGAGAGAGAACATTGGCATGCCAAGGATTCTAGCCACTGCATATGAACTCCAGATGCATGCACCGCTTTGTGCATCTGGCTTCATGTGGGTACTGGGGAGTTGAACCCAGGTCACTGGGCTTTGCAGGCAAGCACCTTAACCACTGAACCCTCTCCAGCTTCCCTCCATTTTTGTTTAACATTGGGTCATACTATGTAGCCCAGGCTGACTACAAATTCTCACTCCTGCTTTGGCCTCCCAAACCCGTGCATTAAAGGATTGACCATCATCATGCCCAATAGCAAGGAAAGCTATTTAGAAAAAAGTATCTGCTCAAATCTCAAATCTGAATCCTATAAGAATGAGGTATAGAAAGCAGGTATTGAGTGATTACATGGGAGTGTGGACCATCGCCTGAATCTAAAACCCATGTGCCTCCACTGGTGGATGCTGAAGTGATTAAGATTCCAGGGCAACCTGAAGACAGAGCTCCCAATGGGACATGAAGAGGAAACAATGGTGTCATGATCCTAAAATAATGATATTCCTGTTTTATCTTTTGCACCCTATTTCATGATTTTCTCCTATTCTGGTTAGGTATCTATACCTTCTCCCTCAAGGTACACCAGGCCATACAATGGGACCAAGCGTGAATTTTCAGATATTCTTGAACCTTGGAGAGGATTTACTTGGTGCCCAAAGAGACAGCTGGAGTTGGTTACTAATATATCTGATTTTCAAAAAGACAGTGAACTGTGAAAATGTGATGATATCTTATGGGGGGCGGGAGCAGGGTGGAAAAGATCTGGTTTGTTCTAACAAGGTCTGGTTATTATTCTTCCAGGCTACATCTTGATCTAGAAGGTTAGAATGATATGGGAAACAGGGCTTCCTCACGAGTATTGCTTCTCCTTCCTTTGAAAGAACACGCAAAGGCCAAAATGGTCTTGATGCACCTGCTATTTTACATGTGTCATTTACTTAAATAGCCGAGATGCCAAAAATCACACATTCACACGGCTGTACCTCCAAGCCCTCTTTTCTCACGATATTAGTCTCAAGAAATTCAAGCATTATGTCACACTGACAGAAGAAACATGACACATGTTTAATTTTAAATGACGGTCATTAAAAGGATGAAGGAACATGTTAAACATTCCCATTAGGATTACGCTAAATCCAGAATATACATCCACATAGGGTCTGAGGTGACATCAGTATGACGCCAGGACCCTTCACACCTATGTTAATTGCAGAAAAGTCTTCCAACTACAGGTGCTTTTTTGACCTTTGTAAGATGGTGCTTGCCCATGACCTTGAGTGTGTGAAAGACCTAAGAAGAGTTGTTCATTTTCTGCTTTTGGGTTTTTTTCTCTAGTTAGGATGGAAGAATTCCAAACTCCTTGCTTGCTGAAGAGAACACAAGGAATGTGCTTTTAAACAGAAATGTGTTTGGTGTTATAATTGAGGGGTGCATGGGGTGCTCTGTTTTCTTCCCTGCACTCAGGGTCTCTCACTCCTTACTTCCCCAGCTGAAGCCTTCATTACTGTTCTGATTAAAAACAGCTTCTCTTACTAATGTCTTCTGCCCTGTGGTTATTAACTTTCTCCACCCCGAGTGCATTGGACCTAAGCCTCATTATTACAATTCAAATGTTCACTTTATTCCACTTATCAAGAACCGGCCACAGTGGCTCAGAGTTGTTAGGAATTCTTTCTGCGTATAATAATGCAACATGTCCCATCATTCCAAAGACTTATGAGACATATGCTGCAATTGTATAATATAAAAATAATAAAAAAATGAGCAGATTACTATGGCTATTTGAACCAAAGATACCTGCTGTTTGTGTATCCCCATCTGTCCCTTCTCTCTCAGCACAGATTCTGTATTCTAATATTTAGGACTTTGAACTCAAAAGATAATGATCAGCTTGCCACCCAATGAGCTTGATGTTCCATTTGGTTATTTCTCAACAGCCTGGAGCAATGTCAATCTGTTTGTTCTCTCTCTCCAATCCACACTCTTCCCAGTTGAAGTACTTCTGAACAATTGTCTGTTCTGTCTCCATAAAAAGGACTAAAACCAAGTAAAGCTGGTGTGGGAAAGTCTTTGTTACTTAGAACTTCACAGGCTGGGTCTGTGAACTCGAAGGACAAGTCTGACACTTTTAATTCTATTTTTTTCTTGGTTTCAATTTCCCCACATAAATGGGTTTTATACAAATACAGGAAGAGTTCAAATCTATTTGCCTCCTGCTTCCTTCCAGACATTTTTACAGGCATGCTGGTTTTGAGTGATTTCATCACAGTATAGCTAGTGTTACTCTGCTAGGCTAGGGAACAGATTTCTCCAGTTAATCATGCTGCCTGATTAATAGAAACTCATGGATTTTCAAATAATTAGGAAATACATCCAACACGGGTCTGTGTTAAACAGAATCTAATTTTCTTTGATGATTCAGAGGGCATTTTTACATCTTGTATTACTTAATCATCATTGTTTAGAAAATCAATTGCTAGCTCAGCAAGATTTCCAATTGATAGGAGCAGACAAAACAGCTCTCAGAACAAAAACGACAAACTCCCTTCTTCAGAACTTTCCTGTGTTTACAATCATTTATAACAACCCCTTTCTAAAGCTGCAGGCCACCTGATGTCATGTCCCTGGGTGACATGTGCACCTGGGAAGCTCAGGTGTGACCACTGTGATGTCCTCAGATGGCATGTATATCTGAGAATCTTAGCTGTAACCACTGTGATCTCCCCAGGTGACATGTGCATCTGGGAAGCTCAGGTGTAAGCACTGTGATGTTCCAGGTAACATGTACACCTGGGAAGCTCGGGTGTGACCACTGTCATGTCCTCTGGTGACATGTATATCTGAGAAGCTCAGGTGTGACCACTGTGATGTCTTAGGACATGATGGAGGTCACATTGCAAAGTTAAACGTATTTAAGATGCATGGCTCACTTCTGACATTTCATATGTCTATCCATAGGCCCTTAGCAAGTCATTGCAAATTTAGATGATTTTTCTTTTCCATGGTGCAAAATACTATGTTTCCCTTTGCTTTAGGGAAGGAGGGTAGGTAGAATAAAAGGAGATCTGGAAAGACAAAAAGGAAAGAAAAGAATGGGAAAGGAAAGAAAAGAAAAGAATAAAAAAGAAAAGAATAGGATAGAAAAGAAAAGAGAGTAAGACAGTGGCCCATCTTCACTATCCTGGAGCTTCGTACAGACTAGACCAACTGGTCAGCCTGGATGGAACCCCAGCGGTCCAGTGGGGGACACTGCCTGTCATGGCAGAACTGGAGTTTCCTATCTAGCCACAGCGCCAGCTCTTGTGCTGACTTTTGATCCAGGAGTGGCTTGGGGTCCGCCTGGTTTCTGGTATTCTAATGACTCAACCAAAGGAGCTGCACAGCCATAAAAATCAAGTTATTAATATGACTAAGAACAAATTAGGGTTGGTTAAAGTTTATTCTTATTAAACATATCTATTGTGTTTGCATTCTGATAAATACTCTTGCAAAGAGAAGTGATGAAATACACATCACCCTGTGCACATTTCACACTCGCCTCTGCTCTCACAGACACAGGTCCTGAAAGTAAACTCAATTTGATATGCTTCGGAGCAGAAGTTGGCAAACTGCTTCCAGTGGGTAAAAGCCAATCTATTCTCAGTTCTCATATTCTCCACAGGAATAAAATGCTTCCCCCCCCCAATATAAAAATGTTATATAAAACAAACAAGAAAAGGGACTGCCCCAAACAGAGCCTGCATGCAACCCAAAAAGCTTAAAATATTTCTTCTGTAGACCTTTAAATGGAAAAAATAAAGTTGATTACTGGTGCAGGCAGCATAGAAAGGTTTAAAAGCCACCTGCTTAAAAGTCTAACAGACCCATTCCCTCCTTACCCTCAATTTCTCATCTGGCCTACTTTCAATTTCTTTGCAGTTTTTATCTTTTTTTTTTTTTTTTTTTTTTTGGTTTTTCGAGGTAGGGTCTCGCTCTAGTCCAGGCTGACCTGGAATTCACAATGTAGTCTCAGGGTGGCCTTGAACTCACAGCAATCCTCCCACCTCTGCCTCCCGAGTGCTGGGATTAAAGGTGTGTGCCACCACACCCTGCTGCAGTTTTTATCTTCTAATTTACAATAAAATCAATTTATTTATCATGCCTATCCCTCTCTCTGTCTTCCTCTCCTAATGCCTGGAATGTACGCTCCGAAGATGAGTTTATCTGTTCTCCTATCTTCAGTAAATCAAGTGCCTAGATCAATAGCTTGTATGATTTCAAACTCAATAACTGTGTTGAATAATGTAAATAAAGAAAGAAACAAATATGTTCATGAATTTTGTGACATATCGGTCTTACTCCAGGTAGAACAATTAATTTTATCCAAGAGGCTGTCTTTCCATTTCCTCTGAACCTCCTGGGTAGTGCTTAGAAAATCGTGTGGTCAGCAAGTCTGAGAACCCATGAAAGGTCAATGGAGACAGACACCAATGATATCCAACACAACTCAGAGCAAAGGTCCAGAGATACTTAAGATCTCAACAATAAAGCAGACTCAAAACTCAGCCACTGTTGCAGTCAGCTTTCTAGTTGCTGCGCAGAAAGAACCCAAACAAAAGTGGCTTGTAGAGGAATGGGTTTATTTGGCTTACGGACTCGAGGGGAGACTCCATTCTGGCAGGGAAAACAATGGCATGAGCAGAGGGCTGGACATCACCTCTGCCACAGCACTGCAAACAGCGGCAGGAAGGTGTGCCAAACACTGGCAAGGGGAAGCTGGC
>PVHP010013959.1:0-39965 GCA_004024765.1 Zapus hudsonius | reverse complement strand
CCAACCTCCATCTCTTTCTCCCAAGTGCTGTGTGTGTGTGTGGGGGGGGGGGGGTCACAGGTGAGGAACTGTCCACCAGGCTCCCCTCCTGCTTTCAGCCAAGTTGGTAGAGAGTGAGAGGCATCAGCTGACAGATTGTTAAATTTGTTGTTCTTTGTTAAATCTTTATATGGTATTTAGTATATAATTTTTTTAATTAGTGAGATAATTTGGAAGGAGTTCAAAGAGGAGTTACAGCTGTAACAGAACTCTACGCATCTGCTTGTTCATGACTAACAAGTTGTCTCAGCTTCCATCCATGGAATTGAAAACCTGGGCTGGGGATGGGGTGAGTGGAAGCATGCAGCACAAGGCCCTGGCTTGGTTTAATCCTTGCTTTATTTTAAAAAGAAAGCCAAAGAACTGGACTAAAATTGATGTTGGACTCTCATTTCACCAATACTCATCTGTTGTTGAAAAAAATACCCATCTGAATCCATCTTTGGAGGATGAAAAAAGTTTACTTTTCATTTGATCTATAAATGTCCATATTATTACTTTTGAAAAAAAAACAGTTGTGAAAAATGTTTGTTTAGATGACTTATTTTTAGTCCTCTAGGTCTTTGGAATATCAAAAACTAAAACACTTTATCACTTTTAGAAATTAAAATCAAATGAATACAGTAATGAAAAAAACATGGTATTGTCATTCACAGTTAATATAGAATTTTCTTTATATATGTAGCATATTCAAATATGACCTATTTGAATTTTGTGTCCTTGGGAGAATGTAATACCTACCCTTCCCGATGTCACTAGTATGAAGGTTACAACTGTGTTCTGTGATGTAGTGTTGTTTGCAGTGGGGAAGGAATTGTCATGCTTTGAGAACTGTGTGTGGAATTTTTCAGGAGTATTTTCTTAGGTGGGGGACTTGCTTTACTTTGTTAATGAGCCTCCATTGGTGAAACACAACAAAACAACCAGCAAGTAACTTTTTAAGCCAGCCAACACTTGGTGGGTGTGAAGTAGAGGAGATGGTGCAAATGTGTTTGATGTTAGGTTGTAAAGAGTCATCCAGGAAAAAGAATTTATGCTTGAAAGACTTCTTTTCTACTTGAATACTTGGATAATTCCAGCCTTACTAAGTATATTTCTCTTTTCAATGAAACATACGTGCGTGCGTGCGTGCGTGCGTGTGTGTGTGTGTTGGATGTGTTGGGAAAACTCTGCTGATGCTCATCTTTGTGGGTCACAAATGCCTCGGCTGGTTTTCTGTGTGGAAAGCAGTGCTGTATACTTTATTAGAGATTAGTATGTGACCACTTCTTGGGATGTCTTACAAATTTAAATTTGGCCCTGCTCAAAAACTTAACATTCTCAATGCCAAGTTTTTTTTTGACAGGTTTGAAATGCATGTGCTGTCCATAAGAAGCTGTTAAGGTAGTTGAGGTGGCCAGCTGTGGTTTGTCCAGTGGACACCATTGTCTGTAGATGGAAAGGCCAGAGATAGCATACATCACCGCCACCCAAAGACCCTGTGCATCCCTCCTGGTCACAGCACCTGCCACATGGCAGTTTAATTGTTGTCTGACCCTCTCTGCAATATTGCTGTGGCCAGCCCCATGACTATTGTACATCAGAGGTCAGTGCTGTAAGAGTCCCTTTTGGTTCATTCATCAGCAGGCGACATTAGTGATACCTGTAAGAGGAGACAGTACAAAGGAAGACTGGCGGCTACAGAGAATCAAACAACCTGCTCAAAGTTGTAGTGACTTTCTGACCCTCACAGTTTCTCTGCTCCTCCCATGGCTAGGAGGTGTCTGTTTAGCTCTTGGCTTAGAGATCTTAAAGAACACACAGAGACATGTACTTTAGTAGAGGAAGAACAGCACGCTCAGCCCTTCCCTCTTTATCCCAAACTTACACATCCTTTGTGACTTGGCTCTTAGTTTTGACAAGACTCTTGAGGTTACTGTAGCCAACCTTGCTGTCTCTTGTAGCTGACCTCTCATGACCCTGTCAGTGGTCACTGAAGTGGGTGTGTCTTGACAGTGCACCAGGAAATCAGCATTTTTAATAGGTATCATTTCCCTCTGATCTTCATGCTATGATGTGTAGAACTTAGGAGTTTCAAATAACAATAGTAATTATTTTCAAATAGTACTTTTACAAATAATAATTGTCATTATTTTTTTTTCCATCAGAGGCTTTCCTTTGGGACTTGTTTACTCTTTCTTTGGTGAACATCATTAGTTCTTTTGATGAATCTGGGGATGGTTATATGTGCTTGCAGGGGGGATTATGAGTTCAAAGCTTGCCTTTTTATAAATAAAAGGCTGTCATTCATAAACCTTTTAAAATCTGAAAACCTATCTTTCCTTATTCTTTTTAAAAATAATTTATAAATTTGTAAGCAGAGAGATACAGAGAAAGAGAGAGGGACAGAATATGAATATGGACCTCCAGCCACTGCAAATGAACTCCAGATGCATGTGCCACTTTGTGCATCTGGCTTTATGTGGGCACTGGGGAATTGAACCTGGGTCGTTAGACTTTGCAGGTAAGCAATCACCTTAACTGCAGAGCCATCTATCTCTCCAGCCCTCTTTCCTTATTCTTGAAAGATAGTCTTGCTCAGTCTTTAACTCTAGATGGTCAGTTGAACTTCTTCAGGGCTTGGACCATTGCTTTCCAGTGTCTGCTGGTTACATGATGTCTTTTCAGAAGTCATTTGCTAATGGGCAGGCAAGGTTTTGTGTCTGAACCTTTAGAGTTCTCTTGTTTTTTGTTTTGTTCTTTGTCGTTTTTTGTTTCTGATGTTGTAATGATCTGAAATGGGGTTTGCTTTTATCCTGCTTGCTTTTTTAATCTATCAATTCATATTCTTATAACTTCTGGATAGCTATCAGCTAGTTTGATTCTAACTTCTGATCTCCCTAGTGTCTCCGTGTTTTGTGCTCTGATTAGGTTATGTTGGACTTTAAGTGCCGTAAATGTTTTACCTTCTTCATTTTTCTGACTGATTCATTGTTTTTCTAAATGGTGAGCAATGTCATTTGTTTGGCTCTCTCTTCTGTGGATTCCTATCTTTCATGAGTTCTAGGAGTGTACCAGCCATTGTCCCTTTAACCTTGCCTTGCCTCTCTTTTCTAGTGGTTCTGGTGCTCTGACTAGACATGCTGACATTTCTCATTCTGCCTTCCTTCTGGCCTAAGCTCTCCTTCATGTTTTTTTCCTCCGCACTACAGTGTGTAGTAAATCTATACCCAGTTACTCTGGACACATCTTTATTTTTTTCAGTTGTATTTAGCTCTCTCTTAACCCATCTGTTGGATTTAAAAAATATATACTAACAACACCTCATCTGAGATCTGCTTTCAGAAATCTTTAGATACATGGTGCAGTTTTGTCATCTGTGGGCACAATGTTCTGCAGCAGATATATATACACATGTTTTCATGCTCAATGACTGAACCTTTATACCTGGAGAGCAATAACTATTTCTCCTTCCCTTCATCCTCTGGCCACCACCAATATTACTTTCTGCTTTGATGATTTTAACTACTGGAATCATGCATGCACTATCATTCTATGACAGGCTTATTTCATTTCTGCATAGTGTCTTCAGGGTTAACATGTAGCAAGGCTTTTTTTCTTTTTTATGGCTGGATAATATTTCATTGTGCACATACTGCATTTTATTTATCCAGTCATCTGTTGATGGGCATTTGGAATAGTGTAAACAACAGATATCTGTTGGAGATCCTGATTTCTATGCTTTTTGATAAATACCGAAGGGAGTGACTGGATTATATCTTAGTTCTGTTTTTAATTTTTGAGCTTTTCATAAAGTTACAACCTTGTACATTTCCAATAACAGTGCATAGGGTTACCATTTTTCCAATTCAATTCAAACTTTTGGCAAGTTTTTTTTTCTTTGTTTTGTTTTGTTTTTGATAACAGCCATCCTAACAGGTCTGAAGTGATCCTTGTGCATTTCCGACATGATTAGTGGTGCTGAGTATTTTCTTGTACCTTTTTGGCCATCATCACGGAGAGTTTTGAGTCTTTTGTTTATTTATTTACTATTGAAATGTATGGGATTCCTTAAATATTTTGGATATTAACTTGTCACATCCTTAGTTTGCATGTATTTTTCTTCCATATCTTTAAGTTACCTTTTTAATCTTATTTATTTTGTTGGGTGGGAGCTTTTACTTTATTTTTAATTAATTAGAGAGAGAGAGAGAGAGAGAGAGAGAGAGAGAGAGAGAGAGAGTTAGAGAGGATGGGAGTGCCAGAACATCCCACCATTGTAAACACACTCCATATGCATGAGCCATCCTGTATTATTGCTGGGGCATTGAACCACAGCCATCAGGCTTTACAAGAAAGCACATTTAACCACTGAGCCATCTCCCCAGTACAGAAAGAAACTTTCAATTTGATTTGGTCTTATTTATCTATTTTAACCTTGGTTGTCTGTGCTTTCAGTGTCATATCCACGAGATTGTTGCTCAGACTGACATCATGAAGACTTTCTCAGATGTTTTCCTCTAGGAGTTCTCTAGTTCAAGTGTTGCATTTAAATATTTGATATATTTTGAGTTAATTTTATGTATATTGTTTCATTCTTTTGTGTATATATGTATATATATATTATATAAATAGTTTTTCTAAGAATATTTGCTAAGAAGATTGTCCTTAACAGTGTTTGTCTTCTTGACACCCTTAATGAAAATCACTGAACCATATTCACATGAGTTTATTCCTGGGCTCTGTCTTCTATTCCATTGGTCTATGTGTCTGTCTTCCTGTTCGTGTCATACTGTTCTGATTGTTGGAGCATCATAATATATTTTTGAACTCAGTATTGTTCTGTCTGAAGATTGTTTAGGTTCTTCAGGATCTTTCATGATTCCTTAGAAATTCTAGGATTTTTTCCAGTTCTATAAAAATGCACTTGAATTGTAGTAAATCTATAGATTGCTTTGGATAGTATGGACATTTTGGCAATATTGATTCTTCCCATCTGTAAATGAGGACTGTCCTGACATTGCTTTGTCTTATCTTTAATTTCAGCAATGCTTTATATTTTCCAGTATACAATTCTTTCACCTTTTTTTTTTTTGTAAATGGCTTAGTTTCTTAATTTCCTTTCAAAAAATTCCTTGTTAAGTGTAGCTGGGTGAGCTGAGGATTAGAATTTAGATAATGCCCAGCAAAAATTCCAATGCACCCCAAAATTTAAGGAGTACCCAAATTCTTATCTACACATTAAAGAATTAAAATCATAGACAACCAGATATTAAGGTATAGTGGGAGACTTTATTTAAGGGAACATGGTAGTTACAGAGTTCTCCAGCCACCGGTGTGGGGAGAACACGTGGGAGAGGTTTTAACAAAATCTGTGCTGCTTAGCCAAACAAACAGAAGAAGAAAAGGTATCAGAGGACTCCCATCATTAGAGGGAAAGGTTCATGTGGGAAAGAATCCTGAGTTTCACCCTCACTGGCGTCAGGGGCCTTACCTGGAAAATGAAAGTTTTCCTTCTAGGATGCCATATGGATGAAGAGACTGGCCTTTGTTTTAGGGAAGCTTTTAAAACTTCCACTATATAAACCAGAGAGACAGCTGATTGGTCTATACCTGACCAATCAGACTTTGCATCTAGGTTTGGACTCTCGCTGGAAATACCTCCGACTCAAGGGGAAGGGGTCCATGGAGCTTACATCATATTAAGTGTATAAACACAGCTGATATTTTTGTGTGTGTTAATTTTGAATTTTGGAACTTTCCTGGATTTATTAGTTTTAACAAGGTTTTGTGTGTGTGTGTGTGTGTGTGTGTGTGTGTGTGTGTGTGTGTGTGTCTGTCTGTGTTGTGTACATGAGTGTGTTATGTGTGTAGAATCCTTAGGGATTTCTACATGTAAGATCATCCCATCTACAAACAGATAGTTTCACTTCTTACCTTCTGAATAGATTATCTTTTACTTTGCTTGTTTAATAGCTTTGGCTAAGACTTCTAGTACTATGTGAAAACAAATTGTCACTTAATTGTTTCTGGTGTTAGAAGAAAGCTTTGTTTTCCACCATTATGCATGATGACAGCTGTGAACTTTTTGGGAGCGTTCTTTATTATCTTGAGATAAATTCTTTCCATCTCAATTTGTGGAGTAATATTGTTACAGAATGCTGTTAGGGCTTTTGCCAAATGCATTTTCTATATCTCTTGAGATGATCATAGGATATTTTTAAAATATATTTTTCTGTTAATGTGGTGCATCACATTGATTTTTGTATGTTGAACCATCCTTGTATTTCATACATGAATCCCAATTGGTCATAGTGTATGGTCCTTTTATATTCTATTGATTTAGGTTTGCTAGATAACTTATTTATTTTAAGAACTTTAATGTCTATATTTATTAGGCACATGGGCCTATAGTTTTTATTCCTGTATCTTTTGTAGTCTTTGATAATATGATAATGCTAGTACCACAGAATGAGTTAAGAAGTAGTCTCTTTGGGGAAAACTTGAAAAAGACTGGCATAATTCTGTTTAAATATTTAATAGAGTTCATCAGTGATGCCGTCAGGTCTGAGGTCTTTCTTTGTTAGAAGGTTGTTACTGGTTCACTCTCGTTACGACTTATAACCTGTGTGGACTATCTGTATTCTCATAATTGGGTCTGGGGAGGCTTATTGGAGTACTCCAGAGAGAGATACATGTAAGAGGAGGACCAGGAAACCAGCAGAGAAAAGGGAGCTCCAGATCCTCTAGCAAAAGAGGGGGTGCCAGTCAAGAGGGAGAGAAGTCTCCTGTCCCCTGCCCTTGCATAGTCTGCTGGTAGAAATAAATGGTGGGCTTATTCAAAACATTCTTTTAGATGCATTTAGAAACAAAGATTTACTAGATGTCTGAAGTAACCATCACAGGTGTTGTATTTCTAGAGATTCACTAACTTCTTCTATGGTATCTAACCTGTTGGCATGATTATTCATGTTAACGTCTCTGTTTTTTGCTGTTTCCAGTTGTAACATCTCTTTAATTTCTGAGTATTTTTATTAGAGCCTTTGTCTCTTATGATAGTTTTTTTACTATCTGTTTTTATACATGTTTTTAATATTTAATTTTTTTTATTGTCCATAATGAGTTACAACATTTAGTGGGCAAACAATGAGTTGCTATCCCCAATTCCCTGCTGCCCTCCCCTCCCCCCTCCTCTGGATCAGTCCTTGTGACAGGGGACCATGGATAGCCTAGTATTCAGCCAGGTTCTCCTGGCCATGCCTCTGGATAATCTCCCCCACCACGGCTCTCACAATCTTTCCTCCCCCTCTTCCGCATAGTTCCCTGAGTTGTGGTGGATGAGTATTAAGGTTGCTGTAAGGTTGTGAGCTTAGGGGTCTGTTTTTAATATTTTAATCTCATATAAATATGGGCACCCCTGCTCTCTTTTAGTTACAGTTTAAATGGAATATCTTTCTCTACCCTTTCACCTTGAGCCTGCCTGTGTCTTTAAACACAGAGCAAGTCTCAAAATCGACAGCATTTAGCTGGATCTTTGCCTTTTGATGGTGGTGTGTGATCTTTGTCTTTTGAGTAACTTGTGATAAAGACTACTCTTTTGTTGGCTTTTCTGTCTTGTAATTCTTTTGCCTGACTATTCTGTTGCCTCCTCCTGATGTTTTATTATGACATCTGGAGTATGCAGGTTCCTTCAGCATCCAAGCCCAATCTTTCTGCCCCTCACCAGAGCACTGGGCACAATTCTCTTGCTTTTCTTTCCCCATCTGAGGAATTTTTAATTTCTTATAGTGCTAAGATTTTCCTCAGACCATTCTCTTTAAAAGAGTCTTTTGGTCTTTGCTTATTTCTTATGATTTCATTTTATTTTCTCAAACATTTAGTATGTAGGCATTTATTTCCTGTTTGTGATAATTCTATTATCTGAAGTACTTGGAGGTTTAATTGTTTGTACTCATCAACTGTCTTTCATTGTGGATGTTTATCTCCTCTCTCTCTCTCTCTCTCTTTTCTAGTTCTTGATAGTGGACTCCCATTTGCTGAGAGGAACTGTGTTTGCTTCTGTGGGAACCTGGTGACCTGGGACACTAGTGGCCCATCATGACTTGCTAGATAGGTTCAGCTCTATGACTGACAGTGCAGTGAATCCAAGACTTAGAATGTGACCCCAGGGTCATTCTGTCTGATGTTGACATTCTCCTTTCAGGTGAATTCTGTCTAGTTGCCACTTTTTATTGCCAGGGTAGTTATATCTAGTGATCACTTTCTCCTGGTATTTGTTTCTTTGAATTTTTAAAAAATAATTTCTTTCTTTATTTACAAGGAGGGAGAGAAAGAGGGGAATGAATGAGAATGCAAGTGCACCAAGGCTTCCTGTCACTGATAACAGTCCAGATGCAGGCGCCACTCTGTGCATCTGGCTGGCGTGGGTACTGGGGAAGAGAACATGAACCACCACACTTTGCAAGTGGCACCTTTAACCTCTGAGCCATCTCCACAGCCCTCTTTGCTATTTTTTTAATGTTTATTTTTGTTTTGTCTTTGAATATTTCTCTGTGTTCCAATTTCACAATATATTAAAAATATGTTTCCTCTCCCCTAGCAGTGTCTTGCTACTCTACTGGAAAAAAAATCCTGAAATAAACTTTTTGAAAAGCTTAATGCGATTTTATTCCCCTAAACTGTGTTATTTCTGAGGGTCTTATACTGCACTCTTAATTGGGGATGAGGGGGCATTGGGGAATTGGGGATAACAACTCATTGTTTGCCCACTAAATAATGTAACTCATTATGGACAATAAATATATATTTAAAATGCATACAATTTCTATTTACATGTCTTCTCTCTCAAAAGTTTTAATAGATATTAGAAGCCATTTGTTACACTTATTAAAATGCTGAATTTTCAACAACAGCTAGTTGCCATCAGGGAAAGAGGATGTTTGCTAACAGAACTCACACAGTTTTCCTCATAACTGATAGTTGGATTAGAAGAAGAGCATCGTGATCCAATAAGTGTGCACTTAACTGCAGTGACCTCCTGCCTCTGCTTGTGTGAGGTGCTTTCCTTAGCCTTGTCAGCCAACGAAAACAGGTATCAGCATGAACTGAACTTGGGGAAGCAGAAATTCCTGGACCTTAATCTAGAGGAATCTCTCCTTCCCTAAATTCCTGGTGCTGGTAACCACTAAACACACCAGTTTAAGCAATGATGATTGTATAAGCCTGGTCTTTGGATCATGAACTGAAGACGAGGAAAAGATGAGAGGATTATGGTTGGTGGCTGTGGAAAGTGCTGTGGCAAATACAGTAAGTGGATCCTTTCATTGATGGTGACCTCGGCAGAAAATTCCAGGGGATTTCCTGGCTTGGAGATAATACCATGCATGCGCGAGGTACTTGCATCCCTGTGATTAAAAGAGTAATGGAGAATGTCGTGGTCTTCCTTTATGTGGGGAGGGAAGGTAGCAGGGAAGCACCCCAAGCAACAGCAAAGCCCCCACAGTGTCCTTGGTCATGGCCGACTCTTCGGTGGAAGTGCCATCAACACTGTCTTGACCACCTGATCGGTTCAGTTCTGGAGTCTGCGTCCAGACTTCTCAAGGCTGCTGTGAAGGCTTCCTCTCCTCCCGGGGTCAGGGGTGCAGCTTTCTCCACTTGAAAAGAGGGTTACTTATGTTTCCTTTTCTTTTGGCTTCCTCACAATTGAAGATATCAGGGAGACAAAGGCTGTGAAACCTCTCCCTGCTCTAGTGTGACTCCACCTGCAGGGAGATGGACAGAGACAGGTGCAGTCAAGTTACAGTCCCCTGTCATCTGACTGATCCACCACTGACAAAGACCACAGGGCAGGCAGGACGGCTGCTCCGGGCAGCCTGCACATGCTCACAGAGCCTTGAGAAGACACTTGCCACCTGATCTGTGGAAAGGTACACTGGTGAGAAAAGGCTCCTGGCTGAAGGAGAAGCCTTGTGCATTTAGAGGAGAGAAGGCTGGAGCAGGAGGGTGGGCAGGCCTGGTCCTGGAGGCCTCCAGAGCCCTCGGAGAGCAAGTCTGACGTCAGCTTGATTGGATTTGTAGACTATGTGAGCCTCCATATTTTAGAACCATGTGAGTTTTAAATCCACTGGGTTGCTTTGTCAGCGTTCATGAAAGAACTTTTAATGAAGCATTTATAAACACCTGGCCTGACACACTGGGATAAAGGCTTGGTGAAGGGGAGGTGGTGACAGAGACTCTTTGACTGTAGTTGGGCTCCTCTGAGCCTTCTTAACTAGGCCTTCTGTGTGAGTCCCACCCTGCTGGATGGTCTTCTCAGAGGCCACCTTATTGAAATACCATGCTTGGCATCTGATCCCTTGATATCTGTCTTGAGTTCTGCACCACGTCCTTTGATGTCTTTCCTCAGTGTCTCTGCTGTGTCCATCGTGACCAGTGTCTTCTCTGTTGTAGGATTATGCCTTCTGGATAAAGTCTTCCTCTTCTTTTAACATGCATTGGGAGAGAATATAATTTTCTTGAACACCAGTTAAGAAAAGATCCCCACGTGTTATCACCATGGTGATGTGTCTCTAGTTAGCAGCCTCGAAGGTCCAGATGTAGGGCAGGAGGATGGAGTGATACCAGGGGCCAGGATTGGTGATAGATTGTCCTTTAATTTGAAATCGTTGTGGTTTTAATCAGTGGTGAGTACAGGGAACCTTAGAAGGAAAATTATTTAGCTGATGCATTATTTTAATTTGAATTTATTTTCATATCATTGTCTCTTCACTTCAGGTTTGTTGTTTGTTTTGTTTTGTTGCTCGAGGTAGGGTCTCACTCTAGCCCAGGCTGACCTGGAATTCACTATGTAGTCTCAGGGTGGCCTCGAACTCACGGCGATCCTCCTACCTCTGCCTCCTGAGTGCTGGGATTAAAGGCGTGCACCACCATGCCTGGCCACTTCAGTTGTTTTAAGAGTGATATTGTTTCTTAAGCATGGGCCCCAATCTGTTTGTTTTTTTTTTTAATATTTTATTTATTCATTTTCAAGCAGAGAGAGAGAGGTAGAGAGAGGGAGAGAGAGAGAGAGAGAGAGAGAGAGAGAGAGAGAGAGAGAGAGAACACACCAGGGCACCAGGGCCACCACCTTGTAGGTCTGGCTTATGTGGGTAATGGGGAATTGAACCCAGGGCCTTAGACACTGGAGGCAAATGCCTTAACTGCTGAGCTATCTCTCCAGCCCCCCAATCTGTTTGAATAGAAATCAGAAAGTTATGGTGCAGGAGCTGTGAGAGAGCTCAGTCCATAAAACGTTTGCCTCACAACCAGGAAGACTTGACTTCCATCCTTACTCAGAATCCATGTTTTTTTATATGTCGGTTGCATAATCCCAGTTCTAGGGAAATAAAGATAGGAGGATATCGGAGGCTAGCCTAATTGGTGAGCTCCAGGCCAACAAGAATCCCTGCCTCATAAAAAGGTCCATGGCACATTCCTGAAGAACAACACCCATGGTTGTTCTCTGGCTTCCACACACATGTGCACATGCCTGCGCTCTCTCTCTCTCTCTCTCTCTCTCTCTCTCTCTCTCTCTCTCTCAAAAAACTATGGTAAAAATAACTTCTCACTAGTTTTTGTTACGTCCCTTAACCTTTCCTCGTTATGGTTCCAATGATACCTTTTATTTTGCTATTAGGTACTTACAAACCGTCTTGCATACTTCACAGCAATTATTAATGAGTAACATTGCTAAATCATACCATCAGTCTATCTAAATTTGTTCTGTATACAGCTGAAACATCATAGATGAGAAAAGAGAGTGTGTTCCAGTGCCCATGTTTACACTTGAGGGGTCGGGGCTGGGGCTGGGGCTGCAAGGCAGGTGCTTAACCAGAGCTCACCGCAGCCCTCTAATGAATTCTCAATGACTGGTATCCAAGAATGTCCCAAAGAAGAACATGTGGAACCCAGAGGGTTGTCCCGGCCTGGTTGCTCATGTCCCCTCCTCTGCAGGGGAACAGGAAAGCCACAGCCACAGTATAGAATTGTCTTTGCTGGATTTAGTGCCAGAGTGTGACAGGAAGTTGCCCCACCTTCCTGCACTTGAATGTGCACACGTTTACTGCATTCACAGAGGTGCAGGCAATGCAAATATACACTGTGAAGATTCCTGGGTGTGGGGCCATGCTCAGCAGTTAGAGAGCTTGCTGCATAAGAACAAGAGTCTGAGAGGGCCTGAGACTACCTGAGCCCCATTCCCCAGCACCTACCTAACAAGCTGGCTATAGTCACATGTGGGAGGCAGAGACCAGAGAATCACTGGGCCTTGCTGACCAAACAGTGGACAGTTCTAGATTGAACAAGAAACTGTCTCAAGGAAGCAGGTGGATGAATGAGAGAGGTCATCCCACATTCTCCTCTGGCCTCTGCCCAGGCACATGGGGTCTGCATGTCTGCACACGCACGTTCATACACCACACACACACACTCCTTCCCTGGGAGTACTGAGTATTTTAAAAATCTGAGGTGATGCTAGGCAACCATAGTTTTTCTTTTTATATTCCAGTCATTTAAAAAAATATTTATTTATTTGAAAGAGGGTGGCACATAGAGAGTGGGCATACCAGGGCTTATAGCCACTGCAATTAAGCTCCAGGTGTATGCATCATGGTGTATCTGGGCACTGGGAAATCAAACCCAAGTCCTTAGGTTTTGCAGGCAAGCGCTTTAACCACTTAGCCATCTTTCCAGCCCAAGTTCTGGTCATTTTATGTGAACCTCTGAAGTGAGTTGGGCAGAGATCCCTCACACCATGTTCATGTTCATAAATTAGCTAAAATTTCAGTGCCTTTCAAAAAATTAGCAAATGTATGGACAATTAAGGTGATAAAATCATTAACTTGTATTAGGGAGTTATTACTGCATTTGTTAGATTGACTTAATATACCTGAGCTGAACATCTTGAATAAAGCTTTGAGAACTAGAATGTTAAATGGGCTGATTTAAAGAACGAACATCTCATGTAATTTCTGGCATGAATGTGCTGTAACACTTTTGTACTTGTGGGAATAAAAGCACTAGGAAGTTTGCAAAAGAATTCAACACCATATTTTTAGATGTAATTTAGGCAGATGTTTTCCTTTTATTCTGTAGGGACTTGGTTGTGCTAGCTTGTACCGTCTTCTGGCAAGCTGTGGTGAGCTCTGTCCCAGAGGAGCATGGTAGCGTGTTGGGGATTATATGAGGGAAGAGTGTCTCAAAAACAAAAACTTGCTTCACCAATCCCAGGCCAGACTGTGGGGAAGGGCAGGAGCAAACGTCTGTCTGTCACCAGTTAGGATTGCGCACTTTGAGATCAGACATTGGTTCAGATCCTAGCTCTGCCCTTCATGAGCGGGTCCTCATGAGAGAGGAACCACTCACTTCTTTATGCCTCGGGCTCCTTCTCTTTGCAAGGGAATTACAACACAGCCCACTACATAGGGCCATTGTGAGGTTGGACCATTGGAACACATACACTTCTCTTTGGACAGCACCTGGTACCAAGCTGCTGCTGGCTGTGTTAACATCACTGCTCATAGAGAAGTGTTAGAACATGTAAATGCGTCAGTGTTTTAAGTGGATTACTACATTATGAGCGATCTTCATTTGGTAACATTTATGTGCTTCATAGATTTATATTCCTTGGTATGCAACCAAGAAAGAACATTAAATTTACAATGTGATATGTAACTTTCTCATTTACTGGATGCTTGTGTTAAGTATAAAAGGACCACATTGGAAGCTTCGGGTGGCTTGGTGATCAGGGAATTGGACAGAGGAGGAGCCATGTTAGCAACATTCCCTTGGTGAGAATGGACATAGCTGTAGTCTCGTGGGAAGTTTAGTCCCATCTGATCCATTTATAAGGTGACTAACTTTTGAGTGTCTTTCCTTAGTTGAGGATAAGGCCTGGCTGGTGTCTAATTCATTAGGTTTATATAACATAACTTTGCTTAGTAAGTATTCAGTAATGGAATAAAAGAACCAGAAGCACAACCAAGGTGAAGAGAAAATCTAGAGTTCCTGATCAGATTATCTTCCTTAGATCCCCCAGTGATGAAAACACACAAAGAAATCCATGATCTTCCCATGCTGACAGTCTCTATCTGCTCCTCACATGGGACATGAGCTTGAGATGCAGAACAAGCATCTGAACAGAGCACTGCTTTAACCATGCTCATAAGTCTCTATTGAGACTGCCATGGTTTCATCAAGCCCTCGTGTAAAAACAAGTCTTATATCCTAATTTATAGGTTAAAGCCAGTTTTAATAGTGTCTTTGTATATGCTAGAGCTGATGTTTTTCTGAATCACAATGCTTATATTTTTGACCCTAGGGAATAACTTGATGGGCAAGGTTTTGGTGAAATTATGAGGAGTTCTTTATTTGTGGTCTTTACTTGCATTATACATCCTGCTTCTCCTGAAGGAAAGATATTCTCTTTAAGTATCTAAAAATGGTGCTTTAAAAATGTTTTTATTTAATTTTAAAAGATTGATTTCATCTTTGTTAAGTTTATATAATAGTATAATAGTGACTAAGAAATATATTTCCATGTGCATCTTCCTTCTCAAAGTAAGAACAATGCAGGTTCACTTACCTTCGAGGACTGGAGTTAGGGAGGCAGAGTCCTGGGAGGCTTTGACTGGCTGTGGGAGCTTGTGGGCATTCTGTTTCCTGGGCATCTGGACCTCAGTGTTCCGAGCCTGGGACCTAAGTGGCTGAAATCTGCTAAACCAGATGTCGGGAAGATGAATGTGACGGAGGGAGGGCCAGCACAGAGTGGGATCTGCAAGGGCAACCTGGAGCTAGTGGCTGCCTCATAGCTTCCCATCCTCTAAGGCAGCAGAAGACACCGTGAGGCCTGGCCACTGTCCCATGGCTGTGAGGCGGGCGGCAGTGAAGCAGCTGTGTCCCATCCTACCCTCAGACGTCAGAGTGTGTAAATGCTACTATTTTTATTTTTGCCTTCCAAATCTTGTGCATATTTCTCTTTGTGGCAAATTCTAACCCAGCACCATAGGTTAGGAAGGGATTTGGGGGAATACAATTCCAGTTTAGCTTAGTTGGTATCCTGCAAACTTCATCATACCATCCCTTGTCATTTTGGTCATCCCTTGTAAGTGTGGAATGCCCCATACTTCTGCCTTTACTTAACTTCCAAATAAAAACAGTAGCAAGATTTTTTTTTTAACCTACCATGATACAAAAAATTCCTAAATATACCAAAAACTTCCTAATTCTTTCTTCAAAAGAAGATTTGAAATCCTTTATCTCTCTTTGGGTGATATTTATCTTTCTCTTCAGTCATCCACTACTTTTTACATTATATCACATCAATGTTTCCATTAAAAAGCGAATGTTAACACTTTAAATTTGGATAGTGGGGAAATGGGGAGGGGCATAAAAAGAAAGAAAAGAATTGGATAATATGTATATAAACATATTCATGGCAAAATAAGAAAGAAGTACTCATAAGTCTGCAAGTCTTTCTGCCATTGGCCATGTCACCATAGATGGTATTGGTAATTCCCTTCTACTAAGAACATAGTACCTTTCCTTTATCAAACATCCTTGCTGCCTGGTGCAGTTAACCAGACTTTCACTCCTCAGAAGTCTTGTCCATTTGGGGCTAGTGCAATTTTCCACTGACTTGTCTCAGGACACGAGAAGAGTCCTTCATTTTAAATATATTTCTCCATACAGGCATTATGTAACAGCAACCCAATTTTCTTCTCATGATCAGGAGCCAGCATGGTAACCTTCTTTGCCTGTCAGTTCACTGCCACGAAGAAGTCTCAACTTGTAATTTAATGGGCCGTTGGTATGATACTTGGTGGATGCATCCTTCCCTGGGCACTGGTACTTCTAAGTGGCAGGAAAAAACCAAAGCTACAGGGGCTGCAAAATGGTTTTCACTACTGACTCTGTAAGGGTAATAATAGTACGGGAGCTACCACTGTCTTAACAAGGTGGGTACTGGTTGCAGGAGAAATAGTGACATGCATTAGTTACTGAATGGTACACATTACCTCCTGGAAGAAGTTACTCCAGCTCACAAGCTGTTGTCACCCAGTTGGCATTGTAGAAGAGTCTTAAAAAGGCCATTCCAGTGTTTCATCCAGCCAGTTAATCAGAGTTCTGTACTTGGGAATAGAGTGGGACTGATGGACGCTCTGAGCAGGAGCTTTCATGGTTCCTTCACTACAAAACACGTTCCCTGCTTAAAAGCCATGCTTGTGTGGAATATGATGGTAGTGAAAACCAGCCGAGGTTTGGTAAGTATGGGCAGGGAAGGCGAGTCCACGTTTACAGCGTGTGTCTATTCCATTGGGAAGAATGGGGTAGACAAATCACCGCCCCAGTTATGATGAAAGCAGTTCATTGTGGTCAGCGTGTCACCAGCTACCTCGCCAGCACCACTTCTATCCCCCCGACCCCAGGTGTGGTGCCACATGGAAGGCTCAGTATTCTGTGTGTTGAACAGATTAGCCTTGGCTCACACATAACCTTCATCTCTACTAACATGGCTGCTTTGTTCATGGGCCATTGAACAAGGATGGACAGCTAGAGAAGAGCTGGCTGCTGCCTAGATCATGTGATATCTTTCCAGCTGGGACACGGCTATCCACATGCTATGCTCACGCAGGGAGATTTATCCATATATTTCACTCCCATTAATTTTCAAATCATTTTTAACTTGGAAGTCCTTGATTGTTCAGCACTGAATTTTTATAATTTATTCTTCCCATTCTCTCTGAGCTCTGCTCTGCTCACTGAGGGATTTCCCTTTATCACTCTCCCCACAGTGTGTGACTGGAGGAGTCCACCTGTCCACTTCTGGGTGGAATCAGATTCTGTGCTAAGTTGACTGCAAACAGGGTAGCTTTCTTTCTTATGGCCTCACTTGGTGAAGGTTCCAGAAGTGGGTTTGTCCCAATAAGGACCTTTGCAAGATAGGAAGAACACAGTCCAGGGGATCTTGTACCTTTGGGACCTGCTGAAGCCTTATCTAATACAACTGCTTCCAAAGGGCATGCAGTACTGCTGTGTGTGCCCAGCTCTTTGGCTGGGTGAGGCAGATGATCCCCAGGGCATGATGGGAATCTTAGGCTGAATGGTCACGGGTGGCCTATGGCCTCTACTATGCCCCAGTAGTAAACCTGTAGTAATGCCACTCATAATTGCTGAAAGGCACCATCCCAAATGCCATCACCCAGAGTGATGAGATCTCTAAAATCCTCAATGTCACAGTCCTGAATATTGAAATTCTGAAAGCTGAAATCCCCCAAACTGTGATTTCATTTTAATACATGCTCTCTAGAGGTAGAGAGCCATATTCTGGAGATTTTTGGTGGTTTGTGTTGATTACCAACTTGACAGGACTTAGAATCACCAGGAAGGGATTGCCTAGAATAGGTGAGCCTCTGAACATGGCTGTAAGGGAATATCTTGATTAGGTTCATTGGGCTGGGAAGACCCAATTAAGACCCTTGCCTGGGTGGCACCATTCCCTCGGCTGGGGTCCTGGATTGTATACAAAGGAGAGAGCAGGCTGAACTCAGCATTCATCACTTTCTGCTTCCTCACTGTGGCCTGAATGTGACCAGCTGCCTCAAGCTCCTGCTGCCATGCCTTCTCTGCCACAGTAGGCTGAAACCTGGAACTGTATGCTGAAATAAACTCTTGTCTCCCTTAAACTAAGTTTTGTCCGTAACTAAACACAGTGTGACTTAGGTGGGTAGGGGGCAGTTGTAGTGTGGTAGGCAGAACTGGATGAATTTTAAGCATGCATCATTTGTCTCCATTGGCATTCCTTCTGGCTGATGCAATTCCAGTTTATGAATTAAAGTTGCATCTACCTTGAAAAGACTCACCTCTGTTTCCTGATGGGTTGGAAAATAACGGTGTGCAGGTAGGATGTGAAGACACACAAGCATTGCTGTTTGCATCAGCATCATTTCCAGCAAAGGTGTGGTGTGTACACGAATCCACGAGGAATGGATTTCTTGTATCCAAGGCAGCAATACGGCCAGGAGGAGATGCTTTCATGGGAATGCCCACATTGTGTTATATGGACTCACAGAAAAATTTCAAGAGAACTGTGTGTGTAGAAGGTGAATGTGAGCGTGGATTGGGAAAGGCCAAGCTCATCTCGGGGCAGGACTTCAGGTGTCGTTGGCGATGGTGGAATTAGTCATTGCATAGACATGCTCCGTGCAGTTGCCTGTGATCCATTCTCCAAGGGTCAGGATTTCTGTGTTGCTTTAGCTGTGTGTTTCTTCCTGTAGTCTGTCTTCTCCACTCTCTTAACTTGCCAGTGTTGCATATTTATACGTGGCTATGCCATACATCTCATATCCATGGCCTTTCCAGCCAGGTAGTATATAAACAGTGTGAAAATTTCAATAGAATTCTAATTTGTTGCATTTTTGGGGGGCAAATTCGACTTTTGGAAAGTACACTTTCATAATGGTGATTTTGTGTTAAGCATTGTGTATCTATAAAAACACCAAAACTTCCTCAGTAAATGAAGAGATCTCCTTTTGTCCACCTGCATTTGTAAGAGATAAACTTTCTCAGCTCTCTGGACCATGTCTATGTGGTGATGATCCATTATGGGCTTTGACCCACCTCATCAAAGACAAAGGCTTTCTGTTACAGTGTTTCAAATGCACCTGGTTATAAAGCTGCATCATACAACTACCAGCCACAGTAGCATGTTTATATGCTACTTTTATGAGTACAACTTATCTATTCATAACTATTACAGATAACTGTCATCAGTGAACTGAAGTGTTTATGCTTTAGTGTTCTGCTTTTGCCTCTTCATGGTGTGGAGTGGTCTGTGAGATGTTCTGTCGTGGTTTTTTTTCGTGGATGGGGCTGAGGCAGGGTCTCACTCTAGCTGACCAGAACTCGCTCTGTAGCCACAGTCTAGCCTTAAACTGATGGAGACCCTCCTACCTCAGCTTCCTTAATGCTGGGACTAAAGGTGTGTGCCACCATGCTTGTCTGACTGTTCTGCCATTTTTAATGTTTTTAATGTTTCTCAAATAAATCTTATTTCAATGTGACTATGTGTCATTTAAAGAATTTAAAAATTATTTTTTCTAGAATCATATTAATGGGATTTTGAGATTTTGAAAATTCAAACTTTATTACTGGGATTTTGATCTTTCAAGATTTCAGCATTCCAGTTTATGGCATTCAGAGCTGTTTTGGGGATCATGACCCACACCTTAGTACCCATTTGTCCAAAAGAGACCAGAGAGTGGTACACCTTCCCTCAAAGTCCTTCAGCTCTGTGCTGTGCTCACTGGAGGGACAATGAAAGCTGTAACTGGGTTTCTGTCTGCTACCAACACTTGCTGGAAGAGCCATGGAGTCTTCTGAGCCCAAGTGGCTGAGCTGCTTCTTTGAGAGCCCAGGCCAGTTGCAAAGCCCCATGTCCTGGCCTCAGTCAAAACTGGCAGGCTTGAGGAATGCCAGTAGTGGTAATTAAGTTCGTATTACCCTCAAAACAACACACGTGACCCTACGGGTAGAACGGCCCATATACAGTAATTTGTGCTTCATCCTAGGAAGAAATATCTCAACCTGTGCCATACCTTGACTCTGAGCAATTCACCGAGACAAGCACTGAGTTTCTGGGAGATGCTCCCACACTCTGGGATGCCTGTTTCTTATCAGGTGCCTAGTGTAGTTGGTGTGTCCTGTCCACCACATCTAGGCATATGGCAAACACAATGGGCCAGAGTGATGTCCTATGAAAATGATTAAAGTTTCTGCACAGTAAGCCAGTGATTTTCAATTGGGAGGCAATTTTGCCCCCTAGGGGACATTTGCTACCATTTGGAGACTTTTTTGGTTATTACAAGTAGTGGTTGTCTAGTGAGTAGAAACACCCTATCCTATAAGGCACATTCTCTCCTATAAGAAAGAATTACTTGACTCAGAACATCTGCAGTGCTGAGGTTGAGTGACCTGGGGCTAGATGGTGACAGAAGGCTGGGGATTGAAAGTTGTGAGATGGAGTCGTAAATGAAGCAACAAGCCGCCTCTGGTGTCTCTAACCAGTGTAGAGGGGAAGCCATTGATTGCCAGGTTAACAGCTGCATGCCAGGTGCTAGAGAGTGTGTTGCTTTGATCCGGGAAGGAAACCACATCTATAGTAGCAGCTGTGATTGGAATTAACAACAGATTAAGTTTGATAATATTATCTACAATTCGTCTGTTTTCACAGGCCCAACGGAGTTGAATAGGGATGTCGTGGGATTTCCCATTCCTTCATCTTTAGTATTTTTTTTCTGGTGCTGGTGACTGAACCCAGGGTGTTCCACTTGCTAGGAAAACATTTTTCCACTGAGCTAAATCTCCGACCCTAACTTCTTATGGTGGCACTAATCCGCAATCTCCCCAGGGAAGTAATATTGCTTTTGGTTTACTATTTTGGTAAGCTGTACTAGTTCGCATGGCTTATGCCTGCTCTTTCCTAGTACAATAGCCCTTAGTTCACCAGCCAGGCTGGGGGACGGTTATAAGGCTCTGGCAGATGCTGTGAGTATATGTTCCAATTATGGAGTCCACAGCTGGAGAAATAACAGCAAGGTGGGTTGGGACTTGCTGGTTTCACCTAGCAGGGGAAGGAATCGGAGAAACCATTGCAGTTTAGCTTAACTAAGCAGATAGTGCAAGACTACCACCATAACGTGGAATCCAAAGAAATTATTAGCGCTCATGCTAACTGTGAAACACATACATTCTCGGCTGTCTGTGTCGCTTACATATAACCAGGCCAGTCATTGCCTCAGTATAATTACCCATGAGTAATGGAAGCTACAGGCTGTGTTAAAATCCAGGGGACACCTCCCACAGGTAATAGGATGTGACAGGTGTACCCTGAAGTTTGCTGCACAGTCTGAGGTTAAAATGTGACTTACACATGATGAAGGTATTCGTGACTTTTGAAGGCTTGAGGTTTTTTTCATCAGTGTTAATAATTTTGCATCTAGGAGATGGTTTTGGAAAACTGTTCATACAAGAAGTCATACTGTAAATGTTTTTTTTAGAAAACCTAATGGACTTTTTTCTATCATTTTGGACAATGTCCAAAAATATTTTTGCCGTACTTGGTATGGTGACACGCCTTTAATGCTAGCCCTTGGGAGGCTAAGGTAAGAGAATTGCTGTGAGTTCGAGGCCAGCCTGAGACAACATAAATTCCAGATCACCCTGGGTTAGAGTGAGACCCTACCTCAAAAAACAAACAAACAAGAACAACTTTTGGCAAATGAAGTATATCTGATATAGTATTACCTTTCCTTTAAAACACAGCTCCGATTCTGCATGGAGAGGCCTGAGTGTATTTGTTATGACGTGTATGCTTATGACAGTCAGGTGTGAATATTCAGCATTAGCTGTGTTGCTATCTCCTATGTTGTGGACCCCATTCATTCTCACCTGCTCCAGTTGCTGCCCCCCAATGGTTTCTATCAAACAGCACATAAACATGTTACTGTAAGTAGTGTTAAAAAAGCCACCTGTCCCCTGTCAGCTGTGGGCCTCTTCTTCTGCTTACCTCTGTCTAAAATGTTCCTAAAAGTTTCTAGTTGTGAGTAACTTGCTCTCATCACTTCTCAACCAACTTCATCCCTCTCCAGCCAGGTTTGTCTCTGCCATTCCATGGAGACTAGGTTTATCAGCATCACCAGCTCAAAATGCCAGTGACGCCCAGGGCTGTCTGATGCAGAGGACCTCTTTCCCTCCTCTCGGTATCTGAGACACCCACTACACTCAGAGCTTTGTAACAGCAGAGACATCTCGTGGAGACATTTAGAGAATAGAGAGGCTGTGTATGGCCTGCTGAGGTTTTGATAGAGTGGCTATTTTTCTGTGTTAATTAATGAACTAGAAAGCAAAGACATCAGTTGGAAGGTGGGATGTAAGAGGAGAAAACATGAAATGGAGGTTTTAGAGATGGACGGGATGGTGAACTTCAAGTACAGACCACTGTCAGGTGGTGGGGAGGCTTCACATGGGATTTGTGGTCAGAGTGAAGTGGAGGCTATAGATGGTCTGTATTGGTGTCTCACAGGGCTGAGCTCAGGAGCAGATGTACAGTTGTGGGATGGCTGGGTCTCAGAACAGTTAGGATTGCGAGGCAAGCATGGAAGAGAGAGGAAAGCGGGGGAGGGGTAAAGGTGTTCATGAGAGAGTGACCATAATAAAGGATCCTGGCATCCCTAAACCCTTGGTAAGGGAACAGATGGGCCATGACAAGGATGAATGGTAGTGAGAACAGGAAGCTCAGTGGATCACAAGTTTTGAGGAGTGCAGAAGCTTTGATAGTCCAGTTGTAAGATAAAAACATCTAATAATCCATGTTCCAAGTGTTCTCAGTTTCTCTCTGACGAGCTTTAGAGGAGATAAGGTCATGAGGAGGGTTGGGGATAGTTCATTGGCAGAGTGCTTTCCTAGCATGGCCCTGAGTTTAATCTCCAGTACCACTGTTGCAGTTACCTTTGTGTTGCTGGGACAAAACACCTGACCCAAAGCAGCTGATGGGAGGAAAGTTTTTATTTTGTCTCACGGTCTCAAAGGAAAGCTCTATGATGTCAAGAAAGCATGGTGTGAGCAGAGGCTGGAGATCACCTCCTTGCTACATCAGGTGGAAAACAGCAGCAGGAGAGTGAGTTGAACTCTTACAAGGGGAAGCTGGTTATGTCACCTTAAAGCCCACCCTCCTCAAAGCCCACCCTCAGCAATATTCAAGGCTCCTCCTCCCAAATTGCCACCAGCTAGGGACCTTGCATTCAAAACACATGAGTTTACAGGGACATCTGATTCAGACCACAACCACACACCCCCCCACACACAAACAACACAGAGACAGACAGAGCCTGAGAACCAAAGAAACAAAAGTCACAAAGAACAAAACCAATCACAGTTTGACAGTGTTTCTAGCAACACAGCAAGATTTAAGCACAGGGAAAGGTCCATGCCATTTCCAAAACACCAAGAAAAGTGTTATGTAGTTATAACTGTTTGAAAATTGGGCTCAGGTGAAAAGAAACAATTGTTAATAGAGAAAAGACCAGCTACTCTGCATTTGAGGTTTGGCCAGGTAGTTGATGTGTTCCTTGTCTATATGTTTTAGATTTTAGAATTCCATAGACTGTTAAGGCTTGTATAATAATAATAATAATAATAATAATAATAATAATAAAGATTTAAAAAGTTTTGGCTATGAATGGCCTTGCTGTTAGTCAGATTAGTAGAACTCACCATGAACTCTCACATAATACCAAACTGTATGAGGACATGGTCCTTTTTCAGAGATTCAGCAGTTTTATATTAACGTGTATATATTTGCATATACACATATTTTTCCCTTATTTTGCTGAGAAGCTATTTCAATTGCATCAGGATTATTTTGAAAGAACCTAGGTTGCTTTTGTGAGGATCTGGGTAATAATCTAGTAAAATATTAGTGTCAGCAATAATAAGGAACTTAAAGATCCCCAAAGAACTATGAGAACACTGAGATTCCATTAATGTTCCCACTCACCTTTCCCAGCCCCCAAGCATTCTGCACACATCCACATCCCTCCCCATGCTACATTGGAGTAGGTGACTTGGCCAGGCACCGTCAGCTGAGACAGTCCTACAGGCTGAGACTTTAGTTGCTATATCAACTGAATGTGGTTCTCAGCCTTCAATAAATAACCTTGGGAAGCAGAGGCACATGACCAGGAGTTCAATTCCAGCCTGACTTACATAGGATCATTTCTCAATCAAAAGAAATGTCTGAGATGAATTTCAAAATCATCTATTCCAATGACAACTTCTAACCCTTGAAGAAAAGGCTTTCAAGCTGTAAATTCATGTAATTCTTGACTAATGTGAATAGTAAACCGAACTTGCAAGCACAGTAAACATTAGAGATAAAAGAAAAGCCAAAGGCACTAACTCCCCAACCAGTTCTAACAACTGTTACTCTTACTGCAGTACCTGTGGACTCAGGAAACATTTGAGTTCCTTTTTATGTGTATGGGACCCCTTTCCTAGGGATACAGAGAGAATCAGACCACAAGATTTGTATTCTTACAGGGAGGATGGATACAAACAAGTAAATACGCACATAGATAGATATATGATGGATGGGATGAATGGATAGAAGTTAAGTGAAGAAAACAGAGTTAAAGGATGGAGAGAAAATGGCAGTGATTTTTTTAGGAATTGTGGTCAGAGAAGACCCGGATTTGCCTCTTAGTCACTGTTTTGCATAAGCTCCCTGTAATCTAGTTTTGGTGTTTTGCTTTGTTTTGCTTCTGGTGTTTTCAGACAAGATTTATGTATGTTTGACCTGGAACTTTCTGTAACCCCCCTACCTCTCTGCCTCCTAAGTAAGTTGTTGTTGTTATTATTATTATTACTATACATTTTCCACCAGTTATAATATTATACTGTTCCCTGTGGTAACTTAGGAATACCTACCATAAATAATTTACCCAAATGTTGCAGTGCTTGAATTCAAACCAGGTGGCCCAATTCCAAACCCATTTCTTGAAACCACTGTGCTAATATATGTGGAAATGAATAATCAAAATATATTTTCATGGAAGTATTTATTTGAAGCCAGTCATTTTTTCTTTTAAACAGCTGATAATCCATTTAGATCTGCTTCATGTGTTTCCTTCCTTTTGGGCATCTCATTGTAAATCAGCACTTGTCGTGGGGGAGTGCTGAGGAAAAGCTCGGGGTTGCCAAGCTGAACTGGACTGCGTGCTTATTCAGTAGAACAGTGCAGTGAGACTGGAAGGAGAAACCATGTCATTAAATGGCTTTTAAGTAGCCCATGGCTTTAATTCCTCCCTGTTCTATTTGCTTTCATTTAGTTCAAATCCGAGAGTTTATTTTGTTTGTTTGATCTGTAATTTCTTTCTGTGGCTCATATTGAAACATTTATGAACTAAAGGCTGTACTTGAATGACCGTAAGACTGAGCAGAGAAAGCCCGTCTTCGGTCTATGTTTTAGGGTGCTCAGACACTGGTTACCCACATGTGGGAGGCCATCTTGTGTGGAGATATTTTGCTCAGTACTTTGCTTGGTATGAGATAAATGAGTCAGCACTTTGTGTGTTCTTTGGAGATATACAATTAGTTATTTAATTCTAATGACAGTGGCCCCAAAGGTGAAAATTTAGATGTATATGCAATTATTTCCCATGTATTTCTATATAAATTGGTCCTTATGGTACAGGCTGAAAATGACTTATTAAATTACAATTCAGATGGTCTGAGAATAATTTTAACATGGGCAAATGCCAGCTGACAGAAAAATAACACCCTGTGTATACATATCGTATTAACTATCATGTCATATAGAAACTATTAGATTTATTTTCCACAAACATTGATTACTTGGGGCCATTTCCTATTATCTTGTTTATCCCTTCAGCAACCATGGTTCTCAGTGACTTTTTTTTTTCTAATATGGTGTTGCAGGTAGGAGCTTTGTGTGATTCCTGAAGTGATGAAGTCACACTCTGCTTTTTTCATCTCTAAGACAGCTTTTTCAAATACACCTAAGAGGACATTTTCCAATGTAACTTTCTCTTGTTTTCATCCTCATTCTCTTTAGAAATTGGCATTTTTCTCCCTTTTCCCCATTCTGTTTTTCTGAGAGAACCTCTTATGTTGTGGTTTGAGTGTGAAATGTCTACCATAGACTTAAGTGTTTGAATACTTAATTCCTGGTTGGTGGTGCTGTTTAGGGGTGGAGCCTTGTTCAAGGAAGTGTGGCTCTGGGGGCTGGCCTTGAGGTTTTATCACTTAACCTCCCTGTCTGTTCACTCTCCCTACTTTCTGCTGGGATGATCTGATGCCAGTTCCCTGCCCTTGCCTTGCTTTCCCTGTCTTGGTGGGCTTCCATGTGAAACTGTAAGCAGAAAACAAACCATTTCCTTCCCTAATGCTTATTCTGTGGTCAGGTATTTTGTCCCAACAAGAAGAAAGTAACGGGTATATCCTACCTATATTGTAATTGAAAACAGCACAAGGCTACCTTATGCAAGTGTGTACCATTGTCCCTTTTAATTTCAGTAAGGCATTGTTTGCAATCGCTCTTTCATTAAAAATAGAAAAGTGTAGGCTGGGGAGATGGCTCAGTAGTTAAGGACACTTGCTAGCAACAGCTTGGCAGCCTGGGTTCAGTCCCTCAGTACCCAGGTCAATCCAGAGGCACAAAGTGGCCCATGCATCTGAAGTTTGTTTGCAGTGGCAAGAGGCCCAGGCATATCCATACTGTCTATCTCTGTTTCTGCTTGCAAATAAATCAATAAAAATATTCAAATTATAGAAGAGTAAAAGTGAAGACTGAGGAGAACTTTTGGGGGAAATAACTACCCTTTAGTCATCTCCATCATATATTTTCCCAGTCCTTTCTCACTGCATATTTGAGCTGTGTATGGTGATCCAGGTTTCTAGCAGGACCATAGGAGCCCATGGATGTCTTTAGTCAGCTGACAACCTATTTCAGATTATGCTGCAATACCAGAGTCTTTCTGAGAGCCACAGTAACCCTGTGGACATAGCCAAGCAGCTCCGCTTTAACATATGCTTTGGCAGAGTGAGCCATCATCTCCATTAGTTGAAGCTGAAATCATTCCTTTGAGGAACAGGAGGAAATGCCCAGTATGACTGTGTGTTACTTGCACTACCTTTTGAGAGTTGGCATTATTCTGCACCCCTACTGAGTCCCTGGAAATGGATCAACCACAAAGCAGGTATTTGGAGAACAATGTGTCTAGAAGTGGGGAGGAGGCAAAGGCTCCCCAGTACAAATGTTCTGGCCATGGGAACTGCCCAGGTCATGGTGGCCAGTGAGAGAGATACCAGTGGGAATTTTCCTTGTCTTTGCCTGTGTTAGTTTTCACTGCTGTGACAGAATACCTGAGAAAGTCAGCCTGGAGGAGGAAAGTTTGGTTCTGGCTTGCTGTTTCAGAGGGTTCCATCTGCAGTCACTAGGCTTACTATTTCAGAGGTCTCTGTTTCTGTCTCCATCTAAAGTCAGGACTTCTGGGGAGGCAGAACAACCTAACAGACAGGGTTGGTGGAGCACAGCTCCCTATATTAAGGTAGCTGGAAAGTGACGAGTGACAGTGGACTGGGAAGATGGCTGGTGGATAAAGTGCTTGCTGAGCGAATGTGAGGACCTGAGTTTGGATCCCTAGAGCCCACATAAAGCTGGATTCTGTCATCCCAGCATGCCTATGGCAGGAAGTGATCTAGAGACAGGGGACTCTCCTTGATGCTTGCAGGCCAGCTAGCCCAACAATGAGAGACCCTTCCTCAAACAAGATGGAGGGCAAGGACTGACAACAGAAATTGTTCCCTGATCTCTACACATGCACCAAGCACATGCACGTCCATATCCACACATGAGAACACGTACAACAGGCCCCAGTATACCATTCAAGGGCTTGCTGACTTCTAGGACTGGCTTCTAGCTTGGCTTTAGCCCCTAGTTTCTGTTTCTTCACAGTAGTACCATCAGCTGGGGTCTTCCACACGAGGTCATTCCCCATGCAAACTAACGTACTGAAGAACTCTCATGAGAGCCTTGGAGTTATTGGAGAGGCCGAACGTCCTCTGGTCTTTGGCATGTGAAGAGTCTGCCCTGGAAAACTTATCATAGGAGTGAGCACTGATAAGGACCCATGTTCTGCAGAGTCCCAGGCATGTACCCCTGGGATATTAGAGACTGTTAATGTTGGGCTAGGTGGAAGGTCTGGGGAGGCAACAGAGTCCCAGTGAAAGGTCACCATAGAAAGATGAATCTGGTATCTCTGAGCTGCATGGGTGCTGGCAGTTTTACTTTCTAAGCTTCTGATAGTTGTGTTTGAATTGTCTAATGTTATCAGTTTCTCAGCTTTACAGTGAGGGCTAAATAAAATTATGTTTAAAAGCACTCAACATGGAAGACATTGTCAGTTTGAGTAAATGATTGCTCCTACTGTTAATATTGGGCTGGCAATGGTGTTCCTGGTTTTTTTTTGGAATTATGGGTAGTTAATTTCCCATCTGTTCTGTCACAGCGGGAGTTCAGACAGACTGAGGGAGGAACAGTCAGACTGAAGATATAAGTCTTGGTACTGCATCTCTAGGGATCTATTAGTGGCTGACACTGCCTTATCATTTCACCCCCACCTCCAGCATTTTAGTCTCCACCTACAGATGAGAAAACACTTCTGCTTAAAGCTGTTACTGGTCAAGCCGTTTACTGAGAGCAAACCATTACTAGGGGGTTTGTTCTGGTTTTATTTTTAAAAGGAGGTCATGGGAGTGTGTGTATACAACCTGTGCTTGCCAGGCTCAGGGAATGTGACTGGAATGGGCATATAGTGCCCTAATGAAGTAGCATCCATCAGATTAACAAGCCATGAAGTCGAAGATAAGAGTGGTATTCATGTGTGTCTACAGCTGTGTGCTCTGTGGTGTGCAGTTAGCATTTGGTGATTCAATTCAGGCATAATCTAATAATTTGATAGAAAGAAGCAGCTACTTACTAGTCTTCTATTTTAAGTATTTTTGATGACAGGTGAAACATTCAAATAGGTGAAAAATTTAATAGTTCAAATGGGTATCTCAGTGAAGTTTTCCTTCTAACATAGAGCTGCTGGGAAGAGATGTCTTAGGCACGTATAGTTGGCCACCTATCCCAAGTGTGTTCTGTGTCCTTGAGTTTAACCAAGAGTATTCTAAATATTCTTTAAAATAACGTCCAATAACTATATCTGTTCCAAACACCTATAGACTTTCCCTTTGTCATTAAGCCATGAACAGAATAGTATAACAACTATTTACATAGCAGTTACAATGTTAGGTATTGTAAGCAACCTAGAGGTGATTACAAGTAAGTGGGAAGCTATGGATAGGTTATATACTAACATGACACCATTTGATATAAGGACCTGGAGCACCAGGAGATTTTGGCATAGTTGGAGTCAGCAAGGTGGGGGTGGGATGGTGGTCCTGGACGCTCCCACAGATACCAAGAGATGATGTGCAGACAGATGCAGGTTCCCCAGTACAAACAGTGGCATATAACACTTCTTATTCCCATTGTTTTTTAAGACTATCTTAGAGATTATGCCCCAGCACTGTATTAAGATTTTTCAAAATTGCTTAGCATTATCCTGTGTGAGTACTTAAAGTGGCTACTCCTGGTGCTGTTTAGGTTCTTCCTGACCTTCTGTGACAAGTCTGTCTTGCACTTACATCCTATTTACAGGTGTGGGAGTTTAGTTATAGGCAAAGTTCTTAGAAGGGAGTTGCTGGCTACTGGAGTGAACACTTAGGACACCTCTACCCATCAGGAGTGTTGGTGTACCCTCCTCTCCCCCCAGGGAAGGAGAAGCACCATGAGGCAGCTGCCAGCTCCATAGTGAACCTGAACATACCAGGTGTTCTCAGCTATCTCTAGATGTCTGGAGCCTAGAGTTCCTACATTACTTTAAAACAACTCTTATTAGGACTAGTTTCAGAAGTGCTAAAAGGCATTTACCCATTTGGGCATGTGACAAGGACAATAATCACAATGGATTCTGATATCCAGCACGTGGCCAGGCACTATGCTAAATGCCTTCTTTCACGATGTGTAGGTGATGGTGGCTTTATAGATGATCAAACCAAGGAGCCAAGATGTACCTTCCTATACTAAGGCATAGAGGCACTAGCTGATCCTGGTCTGTCTGGCTTTAAATTTTACCCTTTATTTTTGCCATGCTTGGGATCAAACCCAACCCAGCACTTTATACATGCTCGACAAATGAGCTACTGCTGAGCTCCATGCCTCAACCCTTAAATTTTATCCTCTTCATTATCCCTAGATTTATGTCTATTTGTACTTACCTGGAATCTGTTACTTCAAGTCTTTTTGCTCCAGTTGTTCTAGATGAGTCATACAGGTAGTATACAGATGAATTTCTCTCTCTCTCTCTCTCTCTCTCTCACTCTGTGTGTGTGTGCACATGCGTGCATGCACACACGTGTGTTGTGTGGATGTGTGTCTCCCATCCTCTCCCTCTCACTTCCTCCCAGCCCCCTTACCTAAATCAATGCAGCCTACAATCCAGTGGCTATGCTGAGGTTTGTTATTATTTTATTTAAACCTTTTTAGTGCTTGATGATGTTTACGTTTTCTCAGGCACTTGGGATACAGACTTCCATCTGTTCTTAGGAGGGCGAGGGTACAAGAACACTGGGAAACAAACCCTCAGGTAGGCCACAGGGCCACAGTAGGTGATATCTCTAGAAGATGCTGAGAGAACATTCCAAGCAGAAGGACTTTGGAGCAAACATCCTGGACATGTCTGAAGAGCGTGAGGAGGCGTGTCTGGCTGAAGCAAAGCAAGAAGGGATACAGCAGCAAATGAGGTCACAGAGGTCACAGAGGCCATGTTGGGGGTTTTGTTTTATTTTAGACATGCTGTAACTATTGCCTGGGCTGATCTCATTCAGCTCCTGGGCTCAAGTGATCCTCCTAGCTCAGCATCCTGAGAGGCTGGGAGATGGAAGGCTGGGTTGCAGGGACCGATTTTGATTGGTGTTGTAGTCAAGTTTTCTGTCATTGCTGCAACAAAAAGAACCCAGAACAAAAGCTCCTTGTGGAGGACTGGTTTTATTTGGCTTACGGACTTGAGGAGAGACCCCATCTTGGCAGGGAAAATGATGGCATGAGCAGAGGGGTGGACATCACCTCCACCACAGCACTACAAACAGTGGCAGGAAGGTGTGCCAAAAGCTGGCAAGGGGAAGCTGGTTTATAACACCCACAAGCCCACCCCAACAACACAGCTCTAGCGAGGTTCTAATACCCAAAGTGCCATCAGCTGGGGATTGGTCATTCAGAACACATTCATTTGTTTGTGGGGGACACCTGGATCAAACTACGACAATTGGCTTGGCTTACTGGCCATAATAAGGACTTGGATTTTACTAAGAGTAGAGTGGGGACCTGATGCTGGATTTTGTTATCTGTTTCATGTTTTGAAAACTAGATTATAAATAAAACAATGTCATGATATGACATGGGTTTTAAAAAGAGGTACTGGGTCTGCTGTGTTAAGAATAAACCGAGGAGAGAGGGAGATGGTGAGGGGCAATTCAAGAAAGCCTATAGTCTGCTAAAACACCGATGAGCTAATATAGGTGGTTCAGGCTCAGAGTAGCTAGAAGTGGCTCATTCTAGTCATCTTTATAAAGATAGACCAGTAGGGTTCCTGACAGGTTGACTGGGGTATGAGAGGAAGGGAGAGCCTGGGGGTGGAGGTCAAGACTGGACATATTGTGGTTAAGATGTTGACAACATCCAAGTGGTTGGGGGGCAGCTACATCCAAGTGGGCAGTTGGGTGTAAGTCTGGAGCTGGAGAGAAGGTGGGAGAACTTGGGGAGTTGTATGCATGTGTGCTGTCTGAAGCTTTGAGACTCAATGGGACTGCCCAGGCAGTTGGCTTAGTGTGGCCAGGGAAAGCAAGAATGCCAAGGTCTGTGTTCTAGGAGTCCTTCTATTATCAGGAATGGGGAGAGAAGGGAGGAGAGTGGGAAGGTCTAAGAAGGTGAGATCACACAGGAAGAAAGTGTGAAAGCTGAATGAAGAGTGTTGCAAGTTGAAAGGAGGAATTAACTGTGGAAAGGTTTATAAGCCCAGATGGTATTTTGCTTCTATTTTGGTCTCAGGTTCTCATCTCCTTCCCCCTTTTAAGTCCCTTTGCATGAGAGGTAGTCTAGGAGAGTGTGGTTCAGGGCTAGGGTGCCTCCCTGGGCCTTACCCCTAGGGTGCTTCCGGAGTGTTGGGATTAAATGTGTGTGCCACCACAGAGGGGTGCTGGCTGGTTACTATTCACATTTTTGTCTTCTATGTAATCTTCTGGAAGTATTTTATGCTCACTGAAGTGTGTGCAATAATGTGTGTGCTCAGGTGCACAAGGAACATGCCACCCATATGTAGCAGTCCCCTGCTGATGGACATTTACGCTGTAGTGCTGTAGTAAATATCTTTATATGTACTCATCGTGGGCTCTCCTGGGATTATATCTATAGAATAAATTACTAGATTTCCAATCCAAGAATTGAAGGTGTTGAGGGGAGGGGTGTTAGGGATTGAACCTTGTGCATGATAAGCATGTGATTTTCTCTGAGCCATTTTCTTCACCTTTACCCGCTTTTTGATGTTTCCAAACTCCTTTACATAAAATGTATATCAGTTCAATATTATCAACAATATATGATTGTCCCTAACTGCACTATACCTTCCCTATCTAACACTATCTTCACTAACCTCATAGAGGAAAAGTAATATTTCATTATAGTGTTTTTTTTGTTTGTTTTTAGGTAGAGTCTCACTCTAGCCCAGGCTGACCTAGATCTCTCTTTGTTAGGCCCAGGTTGGACTCAAACTCACATTGATCCTCCTACCTTTGCCTCCCAAATTGTGGGATTAAAAGTGTGTGCCACCAAGTCTGCTGATCAGCTTTCTTTCTTTCCTTCCTTCCTTCCTTCCTTCCTTCCTTCCTTCCTTCCTTCCTTCCTTCCTTCCTTCCTTCCTTCCTTCCTTTATTATTTTTTGGTCTTCATTTCCTAACCATAGATTTTCTTATCCCTCATTTCAGTAACTATTACTTTGCTACTTTGATGCCGTTTGCATCAGTATCTGCTTTCTCAGTTGCCTGCAGCTGACATCTGGGTGCTGCTGAAGGAAGTACAAGCAGGGAGATGAGAGCCACAAGAAATTCATGATCACCAAGATCAGCCAAACTCTCACCCCCCCCCCCCCCGTAGGCTTCTTTGGTTAATTCAGTTTTTCTTTCTACAACTTTAAGACTTACATTCTCTTTGCAGACTTCTGTGGCCTTTCCTCACTCTTGGAAATGGAAAGTGAGAGCCATCAGCATGCACACCTACACCTAGTCCTGGCTTCTCTTCCTTTCTGCTGTTACAGGAGAGATGTCTTAAAAGTTCCCTAATCACAGGCAGTGTCTCCATCGGGGCTCTGGGTCTTCTCACCTTCCACCTTCCCAGGAATTCCTTACCATCTTTCTCTCCTTCCTGCCTTTTAGCTCTGAGCTTTCCATTGGCATTAAACTCTGATTACCCAAAACGTTTGTGTGTGTTGTATGCATGTGTGGGTGTATGTGTGTTCATGTGTATGGGTGCATGTGTGCATGGATGTACATGGAGGTCAGAGGCTGTCATTGGGTTTCTTCCTCTATCATTCTCTAATCTATTTTTGGAAGTAAAATCTCTTATTGAGCCTAGGGCTCACCAGTTTAGCTAGACAGCAAGCCCCGGGGAATCCTCCCGTCTCAGCTTCCCAGTGCTGGGATTACAGGCATATGCTTCTGTGCCCGGTTTTCATGTGGACGCTCTGGATCTGAACTCAGGTCTTCACGTTTGCATGGCGAGCACTTTGCCCACCAAGTCATCAGCTTCTGAAAAAAAATTTCAAACTTTTTGAGCCTTATTGAACTTATAGGTCAAAAATGATTTGTCATTTATCTCAGCTGGTGAAACTTCTTTATGTTCATGATTCATTTGACTTTCTTTTCTGTGAATTGTCTTTTCATAGCTATTATCCATTTTGCCATATTTTTTTCTGACATTTACTGTCAACATTCCTATGTAAATACTATTTGGCTATATTTTTATAAAAGCATCTTGGAAATATTTATCTTTTAAATGCTAAGCATAATCTTTAATGTTTATTATGATTATGGATATTGTTGGATTTGTTTCTGCCATGTTACTTTTTGGTTTCTGTCATCTACCGTGCTTTGGTATTCATCATGGCTGTTCTCGAATTCTTTCTGCCTTTTATTGTTTGGGTTCATTTTCCTTATTTGCTTTTCTTCTACAAAAGTGGAATTTGTATATTCAATTCCTATACTTTTATTGGCGATCCTTAAATTTTAGTATATATTTAATCTAAAGGAATTTCTTCATCCCCACAAATTCAGTATTCCTTTGGTCAGACATTATTCTAGGCTTTGAGAATCGCCTTCATAGAGGAAATTTCCTGGAATTGAGTATTAACAGAGAAAGAGATGACCAATAAGGGAGGTGTGTATTGACTAGAATTTAAGTAAGTTTAGTTTTCTGGAGACTCACATGGCTACATGTAACTCAGAAAACAAAGGCCACCAGCAGAAGGATCAGTGAGAAGGGATGTCTCAAGATGCAGCTTTTGCTGTGAGTCCAGAGAACAGTAAGCAAACAGAGGAAGGTGCTGTGAAGCGATTATGAGCTTCAGAAGGAAATTGAAACTTAATTAGAAGGGAGAGGCTGGGAGTTCCCTGAGGGTGTGGGGGAAGCCCTTACTGAGCATGTATGAGCTCCAAGACCATCCCCAGTACTGTCCAAAAATTTAGCAAGGAGAATATACTTATCACATTGTTTAGAAATTCCACACCTTGATATTTAGCAGGAAAAATGAAAATGCATGTTCACACAAGCATGGAAATGAGAATTACGTCCACAGAAGTGTTCATAGACGCTAACAGCAAGAAGCTAGACTGCCAGGCATGGTGGGGCACAACTTTAATTCCAGTACTTGGGAGGTGGAAACTTGGGAGGTGGGGCACAACTTTAATTCCAGTACTTGGGAGTATTAAGAGTTCAAGGTCATCTCAGCTACATAATGAGCTTTATACCAGCCTGGGCTACATGAGACCCCATCTTCAAAATACCACAAGAAAAAAAAGTCTGCTAAGTGTTACATGTGTGGCTCAGTGGTAGACACTTGCCTGGCATCCCAAGGCCTTGGGTTAGAGTCATAGCATTGGGCAAAATTCTAGAAAGTTATATCACTTGTGGAATAAATGAGCAAATTTTCAGAGTGCAGTATTATTTCATACATGGTCCAGTATTGTTGAGTAATGTCATAGTCAACTTTCTCTGTTGCTGCATAGAAAGAACCCAAATAAAAGTGGCTTGTGGAGGAATGGGTTTATTTGGCTTACGGACTCGAGGGGAGACTCCATCCTGGCAGGGAAGATGATGGCATGAGCAGAGGGGGTGGGCATCACCTCTGCCACACCACTGCAAACAGCGGCAGGAAGGTGTGCCAAACACTGGCAAGGGGAAGCTGGCTTATAACCCCATAAGCCTGACCCCGACAACACAGATGTAGCGAGGTTCTAATTTCCGAACTGCCATCAGCTGGGGATCGATCACTGAGAACACATTCATTTGTTGTGGGAGACACCTGGATCAAACTATGACAAGTAATAAAAGAATTAACAATACAAGACATATATGAACCAATCATGCTATATAAAAGAATCCAGATACAAACTAGCATATATACTTCTTTTTTAAAGTATTTTTCTTGTGCAGGGTTAACTTTGCCTGCTAATCATATACATAGGATTATCTATATGTGATATTCCAGAAAAGACAAAAGTATCGAAACAAAAAGCAGATCTGTGGTAGGAAGAATTGACAAAAAAGGGTCACAAAGGACTTTTCAAGATGATGAAAATGTGTGCATTAATTGTGTTTCATAAGAGAGTGTGTCACCTTCTCATTAATGTTGTATATTTAAGTTTGGTGATTTCCATTACATTTCACTTATTTGACAGTGACGCTGATGAAAGGAACACTTAATAAAATTCACAATATACACCATGGCTACTAGTGAGTTAGTACTCATTAGTCATAATGATGTAAACACAGAGTACTTTTTAACTGGAAATTTGATTATCTGATGTTGGGAGGATGGGGCATTGTGTGAAAGATCTTCATCCTAATTGACCACAGTAGAACATTAAGATATAAGACTGATGAATCACCTATGAAAGCATTTTGTATAGAAATAACTTTGCTAAGAAAAATAATCTAAATAGAGGCTCTGGGCTTGAAATTCGGAAGGGTAACGCAGGAGCTGGTTTTTTTTGGGGGGGAATTGCTGTTATTGAAAGTCTATGAATGAAGTACATGATATTTTTATTGTATATACTATTTTTATAAAATTATTTAAAAATCTGGGCAGTGCTTTACAGAATAATGAGCATTTCTGCTCATTGAGTCTGGCTTAGCTGAAGGAAGAGTGGAACCCTCGGGTTGGAGGGCTTTCCTGGGGTGAAGTGTCAGCGGAACGAACGTGAGGTGACCTGGATTGATCCTGTGATTCTCTCAGAACATAATTGACTAGGATGTTTGCTCTCTCTTGCAACTTCACTGAACCCAAGGGGTTGCTGCGAAAGATGTGCTATTGATTTACTTTCATTTTCTGGGGTTACAGGCAAAAAGATGATATAAATAATTTTTCCAACACGTGCTCTCTTTCCTATGAAGAAGTGTTGTTCCAGTACTCTACCACTTAATGGGGCACTCCTGGGGTTTGTCACTTAGTACTTAATGGGGTACTCCTGCAGTTTGTCACTCAGTGCTTAATGGAGTATTCCTGGGGGTTTGTCACTCAGGGCTACTTCATGTGATAAACTGTAGTATTTTTCTTTCTTTTTAAGTATTTTTCTTGTGCAGAGTTAACTTTGCCTGCTAATCATTCACCAGATGATGTTGGTAATTATTATTTGTTATGTAACAGTGGCTAAGATTTTTTTTTCCCTTGGATCTGTTAATAAACCATACTGGCCACTTTTTAGAATTAGTATACTATTTAGTTTTTTTTTTTAAAAAAAAACCTATTTTTCATTTCTAAGATCAAGTAAAAGACTACTTATAATGTCGAGGTCATGGGCAATTATGCATTTGCACACCAAAGACAGGCAGATCACCATGCTGTGTGATTTCCTGAGTTCATCAGTGCATGGTGTTGTAGTGGAAGTCGAATAGCTAGCTTCTGCATTACTAACCTTATAACTTCTGTGTTTTAAACTTTTACATCAGCGTTTTTCTATTTAAAATTACATTATATTTTATTGAGGATTTTTAGCTTCTTGACTTTTTTGTTAATGGTGTTATTCCGTGGTGCTGAGAATCAAGCATGCTGGGCAAGTGCTATACCACTGAGATACATGCCCAGCACAGTTTTGTTGATTTTATTCTATTCTATTATTTTATTTTGGGCACATGTGTGTATGTATAGTGCATGCATGTGTGTGCGCGGATGAACACATCCCGTGCTCACACGTGTGGGCGGAGGCCATAGGAGAACATCAGATCTCCTCTTCTCTCTGTTGCCTGTGTTGTTTCCAGAGCTGCTGGCCAGCCCACCAAGCCAGTGACTCCCCTGCCTCAGCCCCTTCTAGAACGGGTTGACGCCTGCTTTTACCTGGGTGCTCTCCTGGGTGCGCTTTTACCCACTGAGCCATCTCTGCAGCCCCTGTTTTGTGGATATTTATAGAACCAAATAAAATAATCACTGACCTGTTTCCAAAAGGATTTAGGTAAGGCACTTAAAATAGCGATAACATACTTAGTAGGTCCATTCATGTAAGAGTATTGCATGCTAGACAAGTGTACAAAGAACAGAGCTTGATGCCCTAAAGGCACAGGGTTTTGTAGGAGACTCGTTTACATTGGACAGTTTTTGGTATCATGTGACTGATTGTATTGCATGCTGTCAGCACACAGAGGAGAAACCTGGGTCTTCCATTCTCACTAAACATTCCACTTTGCCAGCTGTTTAGAAACTTCGACACTCACCTCTAGTATTTGGAATAAAGACTCACCTTGATGCACTAGAACAGGCTAGAGGAAGGCATCCCTGTCTGCTGTCATAGTTTCATAAAGGACGTGAAAGGAAAGAGATTCCTGACAGTGACCTTGGACACAGTGGTTGCTTGGATCCTTCTGCACTAGGCCTTGACCACTGCTCATGAGAAGGCAGCCTTGCTCTGTACGGGATGTAGCTGTTCTTTGCTTTCTCCTCTGACCAGAGGCCAAGGCAGCACACTGAAGAGGATCAGTGGAGCGTGCATGCAGCCTTCCTGACCTTGACAGTGTTCTCGGCTGGCATCCATTTGTGTTATTCTCTCAGGGTCACAGTTGGACCGGCATCTTCACCGCTTACTTTTCATCTGTGCCTTTGCCCCTCTAGAAGATGGCACCGAGCTGTTTATTAAACATTCATCTGACAGTATCTGTTCTGAATATTTCATTTACATTGTATATTTAATGTACTGTAATATATTACTCTTGTGTGTTTGGTTGTAAGTCTGAATTTTGCTTTTTGTTTTTCTTTGATTTCATTTCTTTTTCTTTGGCTGTTGTTATTGGTATTTGCTTCTTCCTTTCTTGTTTACGTCTGAGTTAATCAAAATTTCCTAGGGTCCTATTTGAATTCCTCTCTTGACTTCTTAACCAATCTCTGGATTTTCTGGTGCATTTTCCAGTGAATACCCAGAGCTCTCAGGATGCACACACAGCTTATCACAGTTCACCTAGGGTTGATATTGTTCCAAATTAGATGAAATGTGAGACGCTTGCTCCATGTTTCCACATCTACTTGCATGTTGAGAGTTCAGCTTTCAGTGTTCTGTGCTTCGCTTTAAAGCATGTGCTCATTTGCATTTATACACGTTTATTGTTTCCAGAGCTCTCTATTCCTTTGCATGGATTCCACTTCCCTCCAGAATCACTTCCTTAGCAGTTCTTGTATTATGTGTCTGCTAGCAACAGATTCTGTCTTCTTTTGAGAAGAATATTTTCACTGGATACTTTTGAGTTATATTTTTATATATTATTTTTTATTGTTTTCAAGTAGAAACTCTGTATGAACAAGTACTATGTTGGTACCTCCATTTCCCTCCTCCCTGCCCCCAGTCCACTAAGAGCCTTCCTCAGTTGGATTGCTGAAATGCTCCATGGGGTAGAGGGCTAGCAGTAGACAGTTTTTATTTGAGGTGGGCAGTGTCTCTGGATATTCCCCCACCATGGCTCCTACAGTCTTTCCACTCCTTCTGCAAAATTCCCTGAGCCATGGATGAATTTTAAGACCGTTTTACTGCTGAGCTATTAAGAGTCTCTGGGTTTCTGCTTTGGATTATCTTGCGTATCCTCGGTGTCTGTCTCCATCAAGGGACAGGTCTTCCCACTCAGCTGTTTCTGCTTCTGCAGTAAAAGGCAGGTGCTTGTTCTTAGCATCTGACCTGACAATTGATGTGAGTGAAAGTGATGAAAATAAGCCTTAGCCAAACTAGTGAAGTGAGGTACTGTGTCGAAGAAAATATTGGCTAGGAAAAAACCAAGCATGACATGGCCTTGTTGAAGAATTTGAACTTAGCAACTAAAATTGGGGCCTAATTTTGAGAGACAATTATGAGAGACATGAATACAGTGAGCAAGAATGTGGAGACATAATTCCTGATTGGCTTCCAGGGTGCCGGCTTCTCTTTGGTATTTATACATCTACTCGCCCAGAACTTTGCCGGGCTACGTTCTGACTGTAATGCCAAATTCAGAAATAAATGAAAAAGCTTCAGTCACAATAAAATGTCCAATGAAGCATTCCTATTTCTTTCATTGACAGAGTGATCCCTCCTACTTAAAAAAATAAAATAAAATGGGACCGCCACCTCCATTCCCTTTGGCAAGCTCTGCCTCCAGGTGGTTTAAGTGACATGAGTACCAGTTGGTTAGGGTTTTGCTTTTATTACTAATGTGGCTTTCTCAAGCATATATTATACTTGGGAGCTGGGAACTATATAGATGATCATAATATATAGTTTCTCAGCATGAGTAATGTCATAAAATTAGGTTCAGTTGTTTCTTGTTGGGAGTTTTCTCCAACATGCACACATGGACACTTAGCTGATATTCACACCAAGCATGGCATGGACACCCAAAGAGTAGTGCTAGTGGTCTGTGATGCTTTCCTCCTCTGTAAAATGTGAGTCATCACGTTCTTTTATCAAATTGCTATAAAAACATCAAGAGGGCTGGATAGGTGGCTCAGTTA
>PVHP010013958.1:9001-40116 GCA_004024765.1 Zapus hudsonius | reverse complement strand
ATATGTAACCTGGATGTGTGTGTGTGTGTGTGTGTGTGTGTGTGTGTGTGTGTGTGTGTGTGTGTGTGTGTGTGTGATCATGGGGGTGGTTGTAAGGATCAGAGATGATCTTCACAAAGTCTTAAATTCTCCAGGCTTGACTGTTGTGGGCAATCATTAAATGGTAATCATTGTCATTTCTAACCCTTGGTAAGTTAGGGATCATATTTTTAATATAAATGGCTGTTTTCATAAATATTGCTCACAGAAGATGTCTAGCACCAGGCATTAGATTATGCTGGCATCTGGCAGCATCTGTTGCAGCAGGTCTGTGCAGTGTACACACCAAGGATGGTGCATTTCGTTTAAACAGAGGCATATATCAAGATTACAAGTTTCAAAACCCTGGTGGGTTTTTTGGGGGCGCGGGGAGAGAAAGGGATTGATGTAGGGTCTCACTCAAGCCCAGGTTGACCTGGAACTCTGTCATTCCAGGCTGGCCTTAAACTCATAGTGCTCCTCCTACCTCTGCTTCCTGAATGCTGAAATGAAAGGTGTGCATGCCGAGCTCCAAAATCTTTTTTAAAAATATTTTTATTTATTTGCAAGCAGAGAGAGAGAGAGAGAGAGAGAGAGAGAGAGAGAGAGAGAGAGAGAGAGAGAGAGAGAGGAGAGAGAATATGAGTGACTGACTGACTGACTGACTGAATGAATGAATATGAGTGTGCCATATTCATTGGACTCCAGTGGCTGCAAACGAACTCCAGATGCATGTACCACTGTGCATTTGCCTTTATGTGGGACTGGGGAATTGAACCTGGGTCATAAGGTACCTTAACTGATGAGCCAAAACATTTTTTTTTCCTCTTTGGAGGTAGGTCCTCACTCTAGCCCAGGCTAATCTGAAATTAACTATGTAGTCCCAGACTAGCCTCAAACTCATGTCGATCCTCCTACCTACCTCCCAAGTGCTAGGTTAAAGATGTGCACCACCATGCCTGGCCAAAAAAAAAAAAAAAAAAAAAATTTATTTGAGAGAGGAGAGACAGTATGGGCATACTGGGTCATCTGCCATTGCAAATGAACTCCAGATGCATGCACCACTTTGTACATCTGGCTTTACATTGGTACTGGGGAATCATTCCAACTGGGCCAACAGGCTTTACAAACAAGTGCCTTTAACCACTAGGCCATCTCTCAGCCCCCAAATTTCTTTTAAAGCTTTTAACATATGTCTAGGCTCTGTGCATCCACAGTCGGTGTGTCTCCATGCTTTTTATAGCCTTGTCCTCACTTCAGCCCATGGACTGTGTTTTCTCAAATACTCATTTAATGGCAAACAGGAACTACCCCAGAATGCAGCAGTGTGGTGGGGAGGGGGTGTCACTGCTATGGCCTTAGGCCAGTGGTTGCCACATGTGCTGAGCTGGTAGCGGCAGCTGTTATATGGGGGTGGGATGCCCCTGTCTGCCTGTCTTGGCAATAGTACCTTCTCAGCCACTAGTATCTTGCTGGATGTCTTGCCACTTAGGAGAGAAGGGGGGAGGGACTGTGTGCTTGTGTGTGTGAAGCATTTCTTTAAATATATTCTTTAACAAGTTCATACATGTACATAATGTACTTTGATATTATCCATTCATTACCCTCTCTTATTTATGTGTTTGTTTGCAAGCAGAAAGGGGGAAAGGAGGTGGGGAGAGGGTGTAGAGAGAATACTAAAGAAAAGGATCCTTTTTTTTTTTTTTTTTTTTTTTTGAGGTAGGGTCTCGCTCTAGTCCAGGCTGACCTGGAATTCACTATGTAGTCTCAGGGTGGCCTTGAACTCACGGTGATCCTCCTACCTCTGCCTCCTGAGTGCTGGGATTAAAGGCATGCGCCACCACGCCCACGCCCGGCAAGAAAGGGAGAGAGGGAGAGGGAGAGGGAGAGCACATCAGGGCCACCACCTTGTGGGTCTGGTTTATGTGGGTCCTGGGGAATTGAACCGGGGCCTTAGGCACTGGAGGCAAGTGCCTTAACCGCTGAGCCATCTCTCCAGCTCTTGGGATCCTTCTTTTCTCAAATATTTTTAAAAAATAGCTTATTCATTTGCACATAGACAGAGAGATATAGAGAAAGACAGAGAATGGACACACCAGGCCCTCCAGCCACTGTAAATGAACTCCAGAGACATGTGTCCCTTTGTGCATCTGGCTTTACACGGGTACTGGGGCTTCAGGCTTTGTAGGCGAGTGCCTTAAACACTGAGCCATCTCTCCAGCCCTTCTCAAGCCTTTTTAAAGAGAAGTTGGAAAACTGCAGGGCGGAAGAGCTATTCTCACCCTCAGAACTGTATTAAAAGGGAGCACTTGACCTCCAGAGAACAGTTTGAGAGTATGGAGAGAGGGTTTGAGAGAGGCTGCCAGCTAGAGAAGTAGAAAGTAATGTATTGTGAAGCAAATGAGTTCCAGTCTCTCTCCACATGTTCAAAAGAATGTATGAGCCAGAGGAGCTGGAGGAGCATGGCCATGGTATTCATGACTTCACAGTGGAGCAACATGTACTGGATGACGGAGGAGGGCAAAAAAATAATAGACATCAAAGCAGCAAGGGATCAGTTGGAAGGAAGGGGTTCACTGGAAAGTGGAAAGTGTTCTAAGAGGAGAACAAAAGAAAGTATGGGTAGCCCTGTGTTTGGTATGTATGGGTGCATTCCATCCATGGATGGATTGGCCATGAAAGTTGAATTTCTCACCATGAGATGGCTGCTTCTGGTGCGGCTGCTGGACGTCTGCTCTGCGTTAAGGCGGCTCAGGTCAGAAAAGCTCCAGAGAATTGGGCCCTGAGCTATAGACAGACGATTTTAGTTTGGAATATAAATATAAATCTCACATATCCTCTCTGGGGCACCTGGAAATCGTTTCTCTCTTCCACTTAATTCCCCATTCATATGTCGGCCTTTCACTTTTTCCTCGCCCCTCTTTTGCATGGTGACATTCAGTAACACTTCATAGCTCAGCCATGAAGTACCCCTTATCATTTTGCTGATTCTTGTAAGGGGAACAGAAGAGCTGCCCAAGGAATCTTCCTCAGTACCAATGTAAAGCCAGATTTACCATTGTCTTCCTGGTCAGGATGGTCTACAGCTGCCCCGTCCACTGCCACCACTCCAGCCCTGTTTCGGCCACCAAAACACACTATCTGCCCTCTCTCCCGTGCCTCCGGCAGGCTTCGGAGTCCTGGGGCTTCTGTGGTGTTTATTGAGGGAGCTAATAGTCTCCCCTAGAGGCAACCATGTGGAGTCATCACCTCTGGAGGAATAGCCCCTTCAAAATGGGGGAGTAATATAGGACTTCTGAACACTACTCAGCACCCTGCACACGATCCCTATACTCTGCTGACTTCTGTTCTCAAGGTCCTACAGTGGAGTAAGGGACCAAATCAGGACTCTTGTGATTTTGGTTTCAAAGCCTTTGGCTTTGCTCCTGTGATGAAGGCTGAGCTTGTCACTAGTGATGGCACCTCTGTCTGAGTGTCCCTTTGGACTCATGGGTTGAGTCCAGAGATTTTAAGACTTGAAGGGTAAAGGAAAAAGAAGGATAATTTGGGCTGGAGAGATGACTCAGCAGTTACTGTGCTTGCACCTGAGTTCAATTCCCTAGGGACACGTAAAGCCTGATGCACAGAGTGGTGCATGCATCTGGAGTTTGTTTGCAGTACCTGGAGGCCCTAGTGTACCCATTCTTTCTATCTCTCTTCTCTTTTCTCTCTACCCCTCTCTGCTTGCAAATAAAAATATTAAGAAAAAGAAGAGAGAATTTAAGATCTAGGCTTACTTAATGGTGATAAGCAAGGTCTTTTAAACATCAATAGCTGTAATATAATTTTAAAATATTTTATTATTTATTTGAGAGACAAACACCTTAACTGCTAAGCCATCTCTCTGTCCCTCCAGCCCTATAATATAATTCTTAAATAAAGCTATGGTACAAATGTTACAGTTGAAAGTTTGTACCCCAATCTTAGAGTTTTAGGTTTGGGAAGGAATCTAGACTGCTGACCATAAATGAGTTCTTTCTTTTGGAGCATAACTCTCCCCTTTCCCCCTTTCATTAAGGTTCCATTTAGCCATTAGGTAGAAGCTTCAAAAGGGAAAATCCAGTCATGTATAATCTCCAGTTAATGGGCATCTATTGAGCGACTAGGTCACCAGAAAGAATAATTACACAGTGTCTCTTTGTGCAGTAAACACAGAAATCAAAAGATAATGCATTCCCTAGACAAGCCAGATTGTTTGGTGGCTAACAGCATCCTCCCCTTCAGGGAAAAGGCTGGGCACTCACCATGCTCATTGGAGGAGATTGCAAAGCCATCCCCCCAAAAACATGGCTTTCAGGGAGGAGGATAGGGGCTAGAGCACTTGGAAGCTTTGCTGCTCCTACTTGCTAGTGGCTGTTGTGAATTACTGAATAGAGACATTGTAAGTGTTTTGTGCAATCATTGGGAACTTTGTGGGTCTCTAGGTTTCTCCTCAAGCAAAGAATAACAGTGCTGGTCCAGGATCAGCTGGAGACTGGTTTCTGCGCATGCCCAGCCTTTGCAAGTGATGATTAGATTACTTTCCACCCGCCACCAAGCACGCACAGCTCCCTTGACGCAAAATGACATTGTTAGCCACAAGCCAGAGTTCCTGGGTTTGTGTTGATAAACTCTAGTTGGGGTTTCAAAGTTTATGTCTTTTAGTCATTTAGGATTTGCAAGACTTGTCATAATTCAAATAACCTGTTTTTCCCCCCTTAGAACACTTCAGTTATGGAAGATCAGAATGAAGATGAGTCCCCAAAGAAAAGTACTCTTTGGCAGGTAGGAACGACAAGCTGGCCATGGATGCGCCCTCAGCTCTGTCCCCACCGATACCCAGAGCCCAGCCTTTTTCCTATGGAAGTGTCCTTATAAACAGTAAAGAATTTTTGTCCTTTTCACAAAGATTGTGACAATCTATGGCCAGAGATGGACAAGGCGGTGACCTTCGCCATCACCGTAGTGCCATGCCACAACCGGTGTATGCAGGGGCTCTCCATCCCCCCCCCCCCCCCCCCCCCCCATAGCCCAGCTGACCCGGGACTGAGTGCTGGCACCGAAGGCCCCCGGGCTGCTTCATCCTTTCCTCCTTTTTCTCCGACTTCCTAAGTTTTCTGTTCCTTTTCATCTCAGTCTCTTTTCTTGGCTCTGTTTTTAGTTTTCCTCCCCATCCCTCTTGGTTCTTTTTTTATGGAAGGGGGTTGTAGGGGAGCATGTAAACTTTCATGGTTCAGTATGACAGTAGATCGGAAATGAGAAGCAACAAGATTCTCTGGAAAGAGGCAGGTGAGCTAGCAAGTCTAAGAGGAGATGAACTAAGCTGAGTCACTGTACACATGCGGGCGGCTGCTTCTGTGCTTTGAATACCACCAGTGGCTGGAACTTTATACCTTGCACGTTGATTTTGCCTTTGGATTCTCTTCAGCAGTGGATTTATTTCCAATTGCAGTGGTTCCTGAACACACGGCTCAAGGTTTTCTTTCATCTGTCTGTCTTGTGGTCAGTTACTTAATGTAACACAAGTACTGGAGAGCCTAGATGGTTAGGGAGCCTTCTGTAACTCTCGTGAGAGAATGGGTGTGAAAGTCATGAAGCCGCACACAAATGCAAGTCACCTTTGTCAAAATATGAAAATCAAGGAAGAAGGACACACCTGTAACCTGTGAGCATTGTGATGTGTTGACTTTCTTGGTCTTGGTGTGTTCCCCCTTTGTACAAATTCTTGTGATCACGCTGCTGTTCTTACTGTTTCACAAGTATGCCCTCTTGTTAGTACAGCCTTCTTTTATAATTTTAATGCCTGTGTTGCAGCTCTTATGCAGACGTATTTTAATTTGCTTTAGCAGTTGGCTGGATTTAGTTACTTGTAATTTTTTTGCTTTTTAAGATATTATGATGGATATTATGATTTAAAATGGCACAGAAGCCCCCTCTTGTGTCTGCTAGTATTCATCACAGCAAAGTTTTACTTTGTTTCTGTTTTGAGCTCTTATTTTGGGGTCTGTTAGATAGGAATGTCTCTTGATAAAATTTTAAAAATCGCCGTTCATTGCTGCCCCCTGGTGGTATTTGGTGCTGCTGAGCACTCCCTCCCCCAGGTTACAGTGGGGGTACTGAATATGGATGGGGATGTTAATAAGGTGCGAGGTAAATGCCTTCTGACTTTACTTCTGAATATGGACATAAGAGCTTATGTCAGATAAGAAACTCCTAAGCTGATTTGGATATCTACAGAGAATTCCTTCTATTTTGAATTGGTTCAGTCTAAGTCAGGGGACATTCCTGTAATAAAAGACAAATTCCTAATGAAATTAATGGGCATTTGCTACACAATTCTTCAGTTCTCAAATGCTCTGGTATGTTATCATTCTGTTGCTATGTGTCAGTAGGCTGTCAGAGGACTGATGGACAGACAGCTTGGCAAATGTTTGATAAAACACTGAGCTGGTTTTCATTTTTTTCAACTTTAATTTAATTTTATATTTATTTTTATTTGTTTGATGCAGGGTCTCGCTCTAGCCCAGGCTGATGTGGAATTCGTTATGTAGTCTCAGGGTGGCTTTGAACTCACCCGAATCCTCCTACCTCTGTTTCCCAATTGCTTTGGATTAAAGGTGTGCACCACCATGGCCAGCCTGATTTTTGTTTTTTGATTTTCAAGGCAGGGTCTCACTCTAGCCCAGGCTGACCTAGAATTCACTCTGTAGTCTCAGGGTGGCCTTGAATTCACAGTGATCCTCTTACCTCTGCCTCCCGAGTGCTTGATTTTGTTTTTAAACAGGATGTTATTGAGCCTCAGAATATGAGTAGTAGTTGTGGCTTGAGTCCAGTGGTTTGATTTAAAAAAAAAATATTTTTATTTATTCAGAGGGAGAGAGAGCGAAGGGGGGGGGGCTGTGTGTATGCACCAGGGCCTCCTGCCACTTCAAACGATTACCACTGTGTACACCTGGCTCCACATGGGTACTAGGGAATTGAACCTGGGATGGCAGGCTTTGCAAACAACACCTTAACAGCTGAGCCGTCCTCCTATTTTTTATGCTGTCCTCTAGTTGTAGTGTATATAGCTCTTTTTAGTAGCTGTGGGAAACAACATGGAGGCAATGAAAGCCATCAGTGAAAAAGAAGCTTTGTGGAAGGAATTGCTTTCAGGTTCTTCACACCATGCCTGTCCTCTGTGTGGACACGACAGTCTTACCTGTTGCTTGGGGATAGTTATGAATGCATCTAACACAGCTGTAAACGTACTTAAGATGTGAACACACACACACACACACACACACACACACACACACACACACACACACAGTGCAGCTTGATTGCAAGTGTCTAGATTGTGAACGTTGAAGGTGGCAACATCTCTCAAATGTCTCAAGGTTGGACGAGCCTGGAGGGCCACATCAGTGCCATCCCTAAATTCCAGTCTCAGTATCACTCTGGAGCTTGTTGGAAATACATATTCTCAGGCTGTAATGCAGATAAACAGAATCAGAGTCTCTGATGCAGGGCCCAGCAGTCTGTATCAACGAGTGCTCAGTTACTCTAAGAATGGTCAGAATGTCCCCATTCTTGAGTTACTGTGGTACCTGTGGTCTGAAAACAGTCAATGAAAAACAGTGAGGGGAGAGGAGGGGAGGGAGAATGCATGTGAGAGCTGACCTAACCGCTAGAATGCTTTCTGTTGTTGCTGTAATACATAAGCCCAACTTTATCATAGTATGTGCAGAAAAAGACATAGGCTTTGGTATATCATGGGTTCAGCATGCACTTGGTTCTTCAAATACATTTCTCAGACATATGAGGGGGACTACTGTAAATAACATTGACTTTCAACTTGGAGGAAATAAGACAAATTACTAATAGCCAACCCATTGCCACTTAGCCATGTAGGGCGGGTCTAATCTAAGAGGATTATCTCTAAAATCAGTTGCCAAATACCAGCGTAGTTTCTGAATGAGCATTGGAGAATGGTGATTTAACATAATTTAGCTTTAGATATAGCTGCAACTTCACTGATTACAGTGTGGTTAATTTAAGGACATGGGTCCTGAATACATTTTTTTAATTAAGCAATAAATAAGTTGATTTCAGATTAAAATTAGCATTTAAGGATAAATACATAGAGCAAATATGTTTCTAATGAAATAGTAGATTTCTTTTTCTTGCCAAGGTAATTATTGTTTCTTTGTTTTTCTAAAATAGATAAGTAATGGAACATCATCTGTGATCGTCTCCAGAAAAAGGCCGTCAGAGGGAAACTACCAAAAAGAAAAGGACTTGTGTATCAAATATTTTGACCAGTGGTCTGAATCAGATCAAGTGGAATTTGTGGAGCATCTTATTTCACGAATGTGTCATTATCAGCATGGACATATTAACTCTTACCTGAAGCCCATGTTGCAGCGGGACTTTATCACCGCGCTTCCAGGTGAGTGCACTTGTCTCGACATAGGGCACAGTGAGCACGTGGTCAAGTGAGTCCTGCATGACTTTTCCTCAGGTGCCATATGTATGTTAAAATATGTAGGTATATGTCTAGGAAATGTGTGAGTAGTGTTGATTATTGGTCATCATTACTGCTTAAAAATACACCTCTTATGTTAATGTAATGCATGCTCGAAGTTGGCAGGGTACTAAAGTTTATGACACTCATCTGCACCTGAAGACTCAAGACTTAGGCCATGGCAAAGAAACTAAGAAAACCTGTGGCATGTCTTTGTTCCTGTATCCTCTTCCTCACCTTTATTTTTCTGACCTCTCATGCATACCTGATGTGCACAATTGTAGTTTGCTTTTTTGTAAGTTTTATTTTTAGAGCAGTTTTAGTTTCTAAGCAAAATTCAATGAAAAGTACGGAGAATTCCCATAGTTCTACCTACAGCCCCCACCCTATGTGCAGCCCACTCCACATGCGCAGTGCAGTGTGTTTCTTATAGTCCATGAACCTAACAGCACCCTCCCCCCCATTCATAGTTTATGCTAGGGTATGCTGTTGGGGTACATTTCATGGGTTTACACAGTGTGTAAATGTACCTATTATTGTACTATCGTTCCAGATAGTTTCATTTCACTTTGACATTTATTTTATTTTTGTTTTGTCATGGTAGGGTCTCACTGTAGTCCAGGCTGACCTGGAGTTCACTCTGTAGTCTCAGGGTGGCCTTGAACTCTCGGGGATCTTCTTCCCTCTGCCTCCCGAGAGCTGGGAATAAAGGAGGTGGGTGCCACCACGCCTGACTTTACTTTGATTTTTTAAAAAATATATTATTCATTTTCAAGCAGACAGAGAGAGAGAGAGAGAGAGAGAGAGAGAGAGAGAGAGAGAGAGAGAGAGAGAGAGAGAGAACCAGAGCCACCAACTTGTGGGTCTGGCTTATGTGGGTCCTGGGGAATTGAACCCAGAGCCTTAAGCACTGGAGGCAAGTGCCTTAACTGCTGAGCCATCTCTCCAGCCCTACTTTGATTTTTGATGTTGCATTATTTTTCCCCTTTCTTTTCAAGCTTTCCATTGTGAATTTGGCTAAGTAAGATGTAGAGCTTTCACTTCTGAAGGGAATGTTGTCCAGAACATTCCTCTCAGGCATGGTCATTGTAGTATGCCGTGTCAAGGCCTCCTTGAAACTGTCCCGCCATCTGCTGATCAGGGACTATCCGGGTTCTCTACCTCAGAACTTCACATGTGCCAGGGCAGAAGGCAGCATCTGGTTGCTAAGCCTTCCCTCTTCCACAGTCTGTGCCTTTATGTCCTGCGAGGGGAGGGGCAGTGGATATCTGAGAGCTTGTTTAGGACCCTGCTGGCCTTTTTATGAGCCATGCAGGGTGGCTTGTCCTGGCTTCCATGTCTGTCTGATGGAAAAAATGGAGAAAAGCAAACCAAGTCCTTTCTTTCCAGAATTAGAGTGTTTAAGGGCCGGAAGGAATCTGAGTCCCGTTGTAATTGCAGGACGTGAGGATCAGAGAAACTGGGTTGCTGTGTGCTAGTTGAGACCATGCTGAGAAGGTGCTGGCTCAGGAGCTAGTGCAAAGAGTGAAATTTCTGGAGTTAACATTGCTCTGGAGAAGGCCCTGTATTGAAACTAAATACTGAATATGTAGATTACAACCTAATTCAGTAAAATTTACTTTTAATTATGGGGTATGGGTAGAGAGAGACATGCATCTTACTGTTAGAAAGAGAAGGAAGTACTAGGTATGTCTCTGCATTGCCTGAACTCAAGTTCTGTGTCCCTTTTGCATGGATAATTGTACTGTTTTTTTGTTTTTGTTTTTTGAGGTAGGATCTTGGCTCTAGTCCAGGCTGACCTGGAATTCACTGTAGTCTCAGGGTGGCCTTGAACTCATGGTGATCCTCCTACCTCTGCCTCCTACTCTCTGCTGGGATTAAAGGCATGCACCACCACGCCCGGCTTGTACTGTTTTTCATAAATGAACTTTTACCTAAATGAGGCCAGCCCTCCATTTTTCTCAAACAAATCTGTTTATTGTTTTCTACTGTTTTGTTTTCTTCCTTAAAATTTGTTTCCCAAAAGATTCTGGAGGCCAGTGAACCTTCCTTGTGTTTACAGAATGGTCACCAGGTGGCACTGTTGACATTCTGTTGGTTTGTGGAGGACTGTTTGAGCAACCCTTTTGGGGAGTATACAGCCTTGGCTAGGAGGTAGAACAGATGAACATGTGTTATGTATATAAATATAGTTAGTATAATTGCATACAATTCAGCAGATTTTAAGGCATTGTCCATATCTCTGTTAAAGTGGAATTTTGTGGTATTGAATGTTATATGCAATTAATGGACTGTTGGCTGGGACATGGAAATATTTTTGTTAAAATGTTATTTGTTTTAACAGGATTTGATCTGAACATATATACATATGTCAGTGTTTCGTACATGTGAGTCTAATAGCTGGGGACAAGCTGGCCGAGTTGATTGTGTTGTTAGTGTCTGGTTGACTAGGATGAAGCCTGGCTTTAGTTCCTAGTCCAAACCCTGTCTTACGAGCAGGTAGAAGAACAGGTTTGTGTGTGTGTGGTGCGCATGCTTGCTTAAATTTATGGACATTTAGAAGAAGCAGGTCCGTATGGGTGTGTGTGTGTGTGTGTGTGTGTGTGTGTGTGTGTGTGTGTGTGTGCGTGCGTGCGTGCGTGCGTGCATGCTTGGTTACATTTAATAACATGGAAAAGAAGTGGGTTCATGTGTGTGCTTGTTTACATTTAACAACATGTGGAGAAGAAGCAGGTCCATGGGTGTATGTGTGTATCTGTGTTTGCCTAGATTTAATAACAAGTAGAGCAGCTTCTTAATTGGCAAACTAGTTTGGAATTCAACCTTTTCTGTAAATGATTGAGTTTGAATTTTTGCTGTTAAAATTGACACTTTGAACTTGTGAAAAACAGTCATTCTGAAAAAATTGTCTATGGTTTTGGCTTTTTAATGCTTACTGTGAACATTGTACCTGTCAGTATAAGAAAAATGGAAAAAGTTTGTGGTCTTTGGCTCCTTTTGGTTCAGTGGAAAAAGTGATAATTATGATATGCTTTTCTAAAAATCATGGTAAATGTTTAGTCTGCAATGTCAATTTCTGCAGGCTAAGTTTGTGGTTTATAAAAACTGTTGTTAAAGAAAAAATTTATACCACTTAAAATCAAGGCAGATTGTACTTCAGAAAGTACGATAAGCATTAGTGATGGGCTTGATGAGGTATCTAAGCAGTTAAGAAGTTTGAAACTTAGCTTCCTGGGCATTGTCTGCTCATTTGTCCTGTCTTGGCCTCTGCTAAGGATGGAAAAGTGTTACGGGCTGAAGATGGAGACTAGGTCAGGTCTCGGGAGACAGAGGAAAGGCGCAAGGGTTCAGGCTGAACTCCGGCTGCAGACCCAGCACATGGAAGAGCACAGAATAGCCCCATGGCCTCACATTTGTGAGAATCAGGCACTTCATGGCATGTTCTCAGCAGCAAAGGTAGCATGTGTAAGACACCTACTACCTAGTGGGTGCTCTGAGAACAGCAGCTAAAAGGGAACAAAAGCACAGAGAGACTGGGGAGACTGCGCAGTGGGCAAGAAGACTTGCTGTGCACACATTATGACCTGAAGTCTATCCACAGCTCCCATGCAGAAAGGCAGGCGCACACCTCTGTCCCCATTATGAGGGGTGGAGGCAGGGACTGGGATTGCTGGAGCTCACTTCACTGAGAGACTCTGTCTCAAGGCAAAAAGGAGGAAGAAAGATAGAGGACACTTGACGCCCTCCTCTGGCCTCTGCACATGGTACACTCATCTGTACACACACTTATACACCAAGAAACAAAGCACCCTGCAAGGTAGAAAATACTTTTCCTGGGGCAAAATACATTGCGAGGAAGTTTTGCTAACTGACTAGTTTCTGAGTAGGTTCATCCTGACACCATGGAGGTGCACACCCCTCTGGGGTCTTGTTTCCTGGATGCTTTATTTCCGGAAGGAGTAGCGCTGCTTTGCACTTGGTTCTGTGCAAAGAATCGCCTTAGATTCGTGTATTCCAAGTGACAGGCGGCCTATAGCTGCTGGCTTTGCGACTCAGCTCTTCCAGCTCAATCTGTGCAATGTCTCTACATGGCTCTACACTTCTCTAATCCACCATCTAAGCAGCTGTGTTACAACTGGTGCTGGTCAAGGCCATCACGCTGACATCACACAGTGGAGTGTCATTTTGATACAATGTTATTTACATGTTGAGCTTTGAAATTTGTGCCTTTTAATTGTTTAGTTCTGAAATTCTTCCAGACTTTGATGTGGTGCCTGTAATTAGCACCAGCAGCCCGTGCTCGTGCTTGGCGCTCTGTGTAGTATCACAGCCTCTCCTGAGGCTGTAATGCGTCCTCATGTGGCTTTAGGAAGGGCGTGCTTGAGTGTGAGCGTGTGCACGTGGTGGTGGGGGAGCCTCAGCATGATAGACTAATGAGAGACAGACATGGATTCTGGAAAATACTTAGCTTTAGCACCTAAAAGCACTTTCTAGTCCTGGCAAAAGCCATGTTCAGTGCCCTCCTCCACCTGAGTGAGAGCTGCACACTCACTCCTGGCTCTAGGCTCAGGGCTGTGAAGGCTCCTCGCACATGATCCTTACTCCTCTCAAAGCATTTAGGGATCTGAGGCTCATGCTAAGGTCATAGAAAAGGGAGACACTGCTCCTTTTCTGTTGAAAACCACTTGGCCTCCTCACACCCACATATCTAAGGAGGTCTGGAGAAGAGGAAGGAGAGAGGCTGTTTATCTGCTTCTTCTTGTCTCTTACATTCTAGCCTTCCCAGCTGAGCTGGAAACTTCCTTCCCTAGAATGTGAGGAGATCCAAGAGCATCTCTCCTGGAAGGAGGGTCACTCCATATTATGTGCTGTAATCCATTTCAGCATTTAATATTGGTGTGTTATGGAAGATCAATAGCTAATGAGAACAGTGGGTTTGCTTGTCACTCGGGTCCAATTGAATCAAACAAGATTCAAACCAGGCTATGTGATTTCATAACCACCGCATTTTCCCTCAGATTGAAGCGTGTTGCCTCCTGGAAGGGTGAAATGAGTGTAAAGTAGTGACCTAATGGACCACAGAGAGGTTCCATGTCTGGTGGTGTTTGAAAGAGGGAAGATGTGTTGGTCAGGGATTTACTTAAGCAAAACCTCACTGATGGATTAGTTGTGAGCAATCAGTGTGAAGGAGGGATGAAAGGACTACAAGCCAGTAAGACCCCAAATGTCAGGATTATCAGAGGGCTCTTTCCAAGGCTCCTGGGCTTCATCGCTGGAGGCTCTAGAGGAAAACTGCAGTGTGTTGCCTTTTTAACAATTGTTTTCCACCTTATTTACTGAGGCAGGGTCTCTCACTCGAACCTAGGACCCATTGATGGGCAGCTAATCTAGCTAGCCAGCTGGTGAGGGGCGGGAGGCTACTAACCCGATCTGAACTCCAGTGTTCATGCTTGTGTGTCAAATGCATTACCCACTGAGCTATCTCTTCCCAGCCTCTGTTGCTGTAACCCTGGCAGATTTAGATGCCACACAGACCCTTTAGCAATCATAGATGCAGAGCTGGAAGTCCAGTAGAAGAATGGGTGGTGTTTTCCCAGTTCAGAGGTGATGGGGAACTCACTATTGAGACTACTGCTCATCTCTCAAAGCACAGAGAATTCAAGGAAGAAATTGTCTAAGGTTTGTTTCTAACCCATTAAGAAGATCTAGTTAGTGATTTGGAGGCAAGTGCCTTAACCACTGAGCCATCTCTCCAGCTAGTTAGTGATTTGGAAGCTACATAAACCATGTACAGTGACTAATCTAAGATCACATTTATAAATTAGAAGAGGAAGTCAGATGAGCACCAGAAAATTAGAAAAATTCAAAGGTTTGTTAAACCTTGTGGTTAGAGACTTGACTTTAAAAGAAATGTGATTAAGTATGATTTTAACAAAGTTATAGTAAAGGTAAATATAGACTCAATTTAGGATAGTTGAGAGATGATTTGTTAACCATGGTGATGTTTTTATTAAAATATTCAAAATGGAAGAAAGGGACACATGCTCATGGAGATTCACAGAAGTTTCCTGAATGTCTGAAAATGTTGTCAAGAGCAAACCCCAAATGATGTGAACCATTTGGAAGAACATAAAGGATGAAGACATAATAGCTTGGAATAGATGATACAGTGGTAATAGAAAACCATACAGTTTACTCTCATTTAACTTTCCCCTTCCTACTAAGAATAATGGCTCTAAGCAATAAAGGTGCAAATCAACGTATGAAAGAATCCTTCAAACAAGTAGCAGGAGAGACAAAGCGTAGGACTATGGTTTTCAGGCTTGGGTTGTGTTGAGAAGTAACTGAGAGCTGTGTGTGGCGCTCCCAGGGCTCTGCAATGTCTTGAACCAGAGGACCCAGAGGACTGCCAAGCAGACGTCCTGCTTTGAAGAACTGGAGAAGATATATTTGTAAAATTTTGCTGTTAAACTAGATACTACTATTTTCTTTTTTCCTTTTTAGCACATTTTAACTGCAAAAGTTAGTTGACATCTGAAAAGCTGACATAACGTTTGTAAGTCTAGACGGATGGTACAGGATGTTAAAGCTTGGAGAGGGAGTTCAGGAATTTCAAGTTTTTATGTGCATTTTGTCACTTTGCTATGAGCATGGCTTCTGTTGGTTAAAAAGGAAGGGCACAGCAGCCGGCATCAGTTTCTACATGAAAGACTACCAGCGGGAGAGCTGGAGAGTCATAACCAAGCCACACTGCATATTCGCCTCACTTCCTCTTTGGATAATAAGGTGGCCGGAAGAAGGAGGAGGCAGTGTCTGTGGCACAGTTTGTTTAGATGGTCACAGAACCGGTGGCTTATCTGGTGGTCCCTAAATCTTAAGGAATCCATCAGTCATAGCCTGGTGGGTGCTATCCTTGGTTCTGACCCATTTACTGTGTTTGTCCCCAGTGTGGGTTGGAGACTTGGTCTGGTTCACTCATGTGCAGGTCTAGTAGAGGGTACCCATTCTTCTGACCTGTTCCCCCACCCCCACCCCAGGTAGCCCAGGCCAACCTAGAATTCAGTCTCAGGGTGTAGGCTTTGAACTCACAGCGATTCTCCTACCTCTGCCTCCTGAGTACTGGGATTAAAGGTGTGTGTCACCACGCCCGGCTTGCCTTGATTCTTAGAGGTAGTATGAAAAAAGGCAGTTTCTGACGAGTACCCATTTGTAGAAAACTAAGGCATGGTGATGTTCTGGTGTTTGTTTCTTGTCTTAGATCTAGTGTAATTGTTAGCACAGATGGTCTTGGGGTGGTGGGGTGAAACTTCGTTTCTTGTAGCTGTGAGGCACAGGAAGGAAGTTGGCAGGTGGCAGCAAAGCTGCTCCTACTTACATCTTCCCTCTGTGATTGATGGCCAGTCAGAACCCATCTTGACTAAATCTCTTTGTAAGGGACCCCCAAGTTCTAAAACTGTACAAATACATGGCTCTTGCTTTTGGGGGTTCTTATCCATCTGGTGAGGAACAGAGATGGATACCTGCAGGCTTGGCGTGGTGGCACAGGCCTTTAATGCCAACACTTGGGAGGATCGCTGTGAGTTAAGGCCAGCCTAGAGTTACAGAGTGAATTCCAGGTCAGCCTGGGCTAGAGTGAAACCCTATCCGCAGGAAAAAATAATAAAATAAATAAATTAATTAAATAGATAAATAAATAAATAAATGAGAAAGAAAGAAGGAGGGAAGAATGGCTCTCTGAAAGGGAGACGAAACAGCTGACAAAATACATCTAAAGCTCGACTTTAAGCCATGGTTTGTCATTGGACTTCTCCTTTTTCCTCCCTTCTTTCTCCTCCTCCTCTTCATCTTCCTTTTTTTTTTTTTTTTTTAAAAGGCAGGGTCTCACTGCAGTTCAGGCTGACCTGGAACTCACTCTGCATCCCTAGGTTGGCCTCAGACTCATGTCAGTCCATCAACCTCGGCCTTGAAAGTGCTGGGATTACAGGCATAAGCCACCACACCCAGATGACTCCTCAGAGATTTAAAAGATGGGTTTGATTGGCTTCATCTTTTTGGTCTTCTTAGCTTCCAGGAATTTGTGAAGTATGCGCTGGTGGGAGGGAATGGGATGTGTTGTGAGAGACCGTGAATAACAGCAACGGAGACAAATTTTGAAGCAAGACGTCTGAGTTCTAGGTCTGAGCAAAGTCCTAGCATTGCCTCATTTGTAAAAGTTGGAGAGCCATTGCCCTGTGAGAGTTTTGCAAGAAAATGAAAATGAGTCCCATAATATCTGAGCAGTATAGAGCTCCCAGGAGAGCTTTCACAAAGGGAGCTCAGTTGCCATTGGTAGTAGGTGTTCATGAGTGTGAATGTTTGTATACCTTCCCATCTTCTGCTATTAGGTATTTTCCTGGTTCAGGATTTCTTTTTGGTTTTTGGTTTTTCAAGGCAGGGCCTCGCTCTAGCCCAGGCTGACCTGGAATTCACTCTGGAGTCTCAGGGTGGCCTTGAACTCACAGCGATCCTCCTAACCTCTGCCTCCCGAGTGTTGGGATTAAAGGCATGCACCACCATGCCCGGCTGTTTTTGCTTTTTTTGAGGTAGGGTAGGGTCTCGCTCTAGCCCAGGCTGACCTGGGATTTACTATGTAGTCTCAAGGTGGCCTCAAACTCACAACAGTCCTCCTACCTCTGCCTCCCCAATGCTGGTATTAAAGGCATTTGCCACCACGCCCAGCTCATTTTTTAATTTTTAAAATTTTATTTACTTATTTGTAAGCAGAGAGAAATAGAAGAGAAACAAACAGAGACTGAGAGAATGGGTGTGCCAGAGCATCCAGCCACTGTAAATGAACTTGAGATGTGTGTGCCACTCTGCATCTGGGGGATTGAACCAGGATTGTTGTTACACTTTGCAGGCTGAGCCATCGCTTCAGACCCTGGTTCAGGATTTATTTCTTTTTTCTTAAAGGAATGGTAGTAGGTGTCCATCTTACTGTCCATTTCTTCCTTCCTTTTTCTGTTTTGTAGAGCAAGGCTTAGATCACATAGCGGAAAACATTCTTTCGTACCTGGATGCCAGGTCTCTGTGTGCTGCGGAGCTGGTGTGTAAAGAATGGCAGCGCGTGATCTCAGAGGGCATGCTTTGGAAGAAGCTGATCGAGCGAATGGTGCGCACTGACCCTTTGTGGAAGGGGCTCTCAGAAAGAAGAGGGTGGTAAGTATTCCAGTGCATTCTCAAGACAATTAGAATTACAACTTGTTGACCTGTTCCCTTAAAATACTTTGATCTATTTATAATCAGAGAGAGGGAGGGAGAGAGGATGAATGTGCTGGGGCCTCTTGGCACTGTAAATGAATTCCAGATGCATGAGCCACTTTGTATATTTGGCTTTACATGGGTACTGGGGAATCAAACCTGGGCTGCCAGGCTTTGGGAGCAAGTGCCCTTAATCGCTGAGCCAGTTCTCCATTCGCATTGTTGCTGAGCATGGTGGTGCATGCCTTTAATTCCAGCACAAGGGAGGCAGAGGTAGGAGGATAACTGTGAGTTTGAGGCCAGCCTGGAGCTACAGAGTGAGTTCCAGGTCAGCCTGGGCTAGAGTGAGACTCTACAAAAAAGGAGAAAATGAGTCATCAAAGAGGAGTTAAAGCTGTTCATCTCCTATTATTTCTTAATAATTTGATTGGATGATTTGGCTTTCAAAGCTATGAATTTATGCTTATTCTTTAGGCATTGATACTATTACTAAGTGAGGGCCTTGTTGCTGGCATGCTTGGGAGTGGACACAGGGCCTCATTCATGTCGGACAAGTGCTCAACCCCTAAGCTGTGTCCCCAGCCCCAGTGACGCTGTCTGCTGTTCTCGTTCCTGGTTGTGGAATGGGAGGCATAGCCATGAGGCTTCTGAGGCTTTTCAGTGGAATCTGGAAACTTAGAGAAGGAGCAGCGGCCTGGCTCTGGGGATAAGGAGAGAGCTAGAGTCACAGCTTCTCTATGGGAGGAGCTTGATATAGACCAAGTTAGGCTGTTTACAAAGCTCCATTAGCAATTAATTACCTGCAGGGTGGCTCTCAGAAAACCTGTGAGAGAGCTGTGCTTGAAGATGGTAGTCAGCAAGCCTACCTCTAAACTGTTCCGGCTCAGTGCAAGAATATCCAGGAGCAATGGGATACCTTTGTAAGCTCCATGTTGAAGTAACATTTACTCTTGTGTGCAGAAATGTAACAGCTGTTTTTATTTGCCAGGGATCAGTACCTGTTTAAAAACAGACCCACAGACGGCCCTCCCAATTCATTTTATAGATCCTTATACCCAAAGATTATCCAGGATATAGAGGTAACTATGATTTATCTGTTTCGTATACTCAACTTATTGTCTTAAAAATGTTCCTTTGTTCTAAAATCATGGAACTAGTTGCATTTTTTTAGAGTCAAACTTTGCAGTGAATGTAACAAGGTATAATTAATCTTCAGTGTGGATCATGCCTTTCTTGGGGGGAAAATCTTTCTGAAACATGGAATACATCTATAAGGTTGCTAGCCAGTTAAAACCTTATTCCAAAATCAACTTTTCATTCTAACTTGATACATTTTCCACAATCCAAGGCCCAGGTTTTTAAAGCATGCTTTTACATTTTGAGCCATCTGTAGAGAAAGAAGAAGGCTTATTGGTTGCTTCTTCTGTATATTATCCATAGTTTTTCACAGAAATTCTCATAAGCAAATGTTAAGTGGGTTTTAGAAAAGAGCAACTCGTGCCCCTGGACCAGCATTGATTCAGTGTAACATGGCCATCCAGTAATGCTGTCAGCTTGTTGAGAAACATCAGAGATGTTTGATATTGTTGTCTGTCCGAATTAGTTCAGCTTTACTATTTGGCCCTTTTCCTTGAAGCAAGAAAGATATGCACAGACATTTCTCACCAACTCTTTTCCCAAGTGTTCTTGGCTGGTCCTGGGACACTTCACTGTCTCCACCTTGGCAGAAAGGTGTAGTCAGTGCTGCGTCTCCCCTAAAATTACACTCAGCTTCCCAAACCTAAAGTGTCATGTTCCCCTTCCCCCCCAATCCTGACATCAAAGCTACAGTGTCAGAATTCATTAATGGAGTAATGGAGAGACGTGTTTTTCTGAGACCTGCCTGTGCCCTTGCCTCCTTTTCAGGATCCATCCCATTATGGGTAAATCTGCTTGTGACAGATATCTTTAAAGACAAACTCTTGTCTTCTAACCTATTAGGGAAAAAGTTAAATAACTTGAAATTTCTGCCAAACAAATCATGAAATTTTAGAGTTTATTGACCCATTGTTAGTTCAAAGTGTGGAGTAACTCGTCTCTGCAGTGTCAGCAGGCGAGGAAGTGTTGGCTGTGACCTCAGCTTACTCTAGAGATTGTGCTCTCTCCTGTCTAGGTAGCCACACTGAGATAGGACACCTCAGAAAAGGATATTACTTTCTGTTCTTTGGAGAAAGTTACTTACAAAATATATCCAAATTTCTTTGAGTGATTTTATCATGTTTCAATTTTTATACTGGCACTGTTTAAATCCAATCATCAATAAAAAGGAACTCAGGGAAGACTTTATTATCAGGTCAAGGTTTGGTGACATAGATTATTTAGCCGTCATGACTACGGTTATTATGGACAGCATGTGACACCACCTCCTATAACCATTTCCTGGGGCTGAAATAATACCTTAGAGATGGTAGAGGAGGCAGATTCGAGGGGAAATGGAGCCATGGGGGAAAACCCTGTTTGACACAAAACCTTTGCATCATGGTGGTCTTCCCAGATGTTCTTAAGTGTGGTTTGGGAAAACCCACTGCTTGGCCACAAGAGTCTCCTTCAGATTTTTGTGGGCTGAGTTTCTTAGTATAAGGGGCGATGTTTATGGTTTGGTGTGTTCAGTAATGGTAGTAGTGACAGGATAATGTGCCACCGCAGGAGCACTTCCTGTGCCAGAGACCATTAGCAGTTTATAGTGTAGCTTCTCATTGGGCAGTCTGGACAGAACCTGAAAAGTAGGTCAAGTCTATATTTAAAATTAAAGATGTAGACTGAAAAAGGTGCAGTTTCTTTCTCTAGACTTACACTTCGTGAGTGGTAGAGTCTGAGACCAATCGTACACTAGTCTGTGTCCTTTTGTGGAAGTTGTGTTTGAATTATATAGATCAATGATTACACCTCAAAATAGAGTTGTTCCCCTCTGATGGAGAGTTAGCTTCACTCTATTCAGGGTGGACACATAGAAAGCTTTTCAGTGATAAAAAGTGAGACCTTCTGGGAGTGATGACGCACACACCTTTAACCTCAGCACTTGGGAGGCAGAGGTAAGGAGGATCGCTGTCAGGCCAATCTGAGACTCCATAGTGAATTCAAGGTCAGCCTGGGCTAAGGGAGACCCTACCTCAAAAAACCAACATTTAAAGAAAAATGAGACCTGTGAGCTTGGCTCTGCCCTTATGGTTGATGCGAAACTCCCACAAGCAGGACATAATCATCATAAATTGTGCTGGATGATTCATGTAGACCTTTGAATTATAAGGTTTGTATTATTATCCTAAATATCTCATCCGTGATAAGGGGAACATGATAGGCAAAGCAGCTTCCAAATTTGCTACTAGTTAAGTAGAAGGGATGGGCTTATAGCTGATGTCTAGCCTTTGGGCTTACAGTTACTTGTTTGTTATTTTCAAAGTGGAAAATTCAAGAAGCCAGAGGAAGAGGCATGTTGTTTTATGCCAACTGAATTTCAACGTGTCTTCTCATCTTTCTCCAAGTGTGCTCCCCATCCTTGAGTGTTAGTTGAAAAACGGCTCTGAGTTAAGATCAGATCCCTTGGCTTTGTTTTATTCCCATGACTGGAAAGGTTGTGAGAGGTTAATGAACACCGGATCCCATGGATGTTATGCCCCAATCCTCCCAAGTTGCCCATACATGGCTGTGGAGTCGGTGTTTTTCCTCATGCTCTGCAAAGTGGCCAGTTCACAACACATTTTCCTATTTTTCCTCTTCTATCTTGAAAGCATCTCTCCTGAAACCCTTCCATTCCCAGGTTGGGCTCTGATGGCACAGGGAAGCATTCATCCCTGAACTTTGCTCTTCCTCATGGACACCCCCACCCCTAGGAATTGGCAAGATTTTAAGGCAAATGTAGACAACCTGGCTTAGTGTGGCTAGCTCCTATTATTCAGGAAATGAAGACGTGAGAAATGGCAGTCTGGGGAGGATACACACGCATTCTTAGCTTTCTGCAAAGGCTCCTCTCTCCTGGGTGTTCTCGCCACACAGAGGTTTACAGGGCCTCTGCATTAAAAAGGAATTCCTGGAAAACCTGAGGCTAGCACCAAAGAGCAGCCACACTCCCCTTTCTGTCTAGAGTGCTGTCAAGGTGGCTTGTTGCTAGCCACTTGGCCAGAGCGACTTAACCCTTAGATTGCCAACGGCCAGGGCCCTCCTCTTGGGCTTCCTTCACTCTTGCATGCCCCCAAGTGCCCTCTTGCAATTAGGTGAGCTTTGCTCTAGCAGACTTGTAGCAGTTTTGATGTCCTGAACTTAGATTCTTCCCTATGGTCATTTCAGAGCAGTGACAAGCCTCTTCATGGGACACGCCCCTTCCTCCTCTTTCCCCACTGGAGAAGCGCTCTCCGTGGAGTAGATTGTCAGGGAATGATGGCGTGTTGCATCACACCTTTTAATGAGCCGCTTTATACTCAGGGAAAAAGAAAGCTTTTTTGTGGTTTGCAAATTTGATGTTAACATTGTCCTGAGTAGAAAATGCTGAAACTTGCCCACCCACCCAGTTGTATTTAGGATTCTAAAAATAATGTTGTTCCTCCATCCTCAGACATCTGTTTTCACTCTGTCGCCAATGAAATGCTGCTGTATACTCTTGTGTACCATGGCTACTTTCCCAGTATTTTGAAAATTTGCACAGGGTAAGGGGATTTTACAAGTTCTCAAAACATGAAGTACTCCTGAGCAGTAGCTGCGGCACATGGCATGGCGGGCACCCACATGGTAGATCAGGGCACCTGTGCTCCTGCTGCTGGCATTCAGGTAATCAAGTTCCATTTGAAGGCCAAGCACCTCCCTGGGCCTGTGGGGAGTGCCAGGCTATTAGTGACAAATGCCAGCTGAGAGCATAACAGTATGCACTCTGATGAGCCTTCCCACACATACATATTCTTAAAGAAGACTGCTGCTCATACGGTCTGAGTCATTGGCCAGGGCTACTGGCATCAGTATTTGCTATTACCGAGGGCTGTCTGCCAGTCTTACAGACCTGGCTGAGAAGGATTCAAGTGAGAATCGAAGTTGTTAGACATGGTGGCAGTGTGTTGGGAGCCACAGTCAGCAGCAAGTGCTGCTGTTTGGTGGGAGTGGCCTTGAGACTTGAGGAGAGGCAGTCTCTGGTGTGTCCTGGCTGGATGCTCCCAGGGGCTTCCGGATGAGTTCATTGCAGGCTACCTCGAAAAAGCAAACAAAACCCTAGAAATGTTTAGAAAGTTGGGTTCCTTGCTAGCATCGAGAAATCAGCATTTTCTGACTTCTTGCGACTGAGAATAAAATTGTGGTATCTTGTGGAGCTTCTGAGAAGTCCTTGGCCCCTCCTCACTGTGTGAGGCTCGGGTGTAGGTTTAATCTTGGGCTCTCCTCTCTCTAGCTGTCTCAGGAATGATACACCCACAACGGGTGACTGTGTGGCTTTACTCCAGCTCCTCTCCCTCGACTTACCTGTCCTGCCTTCAGTGCATAGGTACAGTAAAAAGTTATACTCACCCACCCAGGAGAGAGAGTAGAAGGAGAACATGTGGGAAATGCTCCCATTCCCAAGATTTAGAGGAAAAAAAATTGTTCAAGCTCCCATATAATAGTAAATACATCTGTTTAAGTCATTGAAATATAGAGTAAGAAAGCTACTTACAGATTTGATAATATTTTAAAGCAACTGTGTGTGGTGTGTGGATTATAAACAATGTCTGGTTTGTATGGGGGCATGTTATATGTTCTTCTTGGTAACACTTTGGGTTTGTGAGGAGTCGTGAATTCTGTAGTGACTCTTGTGCTCCAAAAGCTGTTGCCTGCTGGAAGTCACTGACTGGGAAGCAGACTAGTAACTAGACCTCCTTGCCTCCTAGGTCAGCATTTTCCTGGAGTGCTTAATGTACTGAGATAGCTCAGTCACCATCCAAAAATACACTATTTCTCCCAATAATTGTAAGCATTATGTCTACTTTTAGAAATTCTTTAAATTTTGGAGACTGATCTGCTGTCTACCTTGATCATGATTGTAGAAGTAGGTTTACATGCCTGAAGTTGTGCCAAGGCCCTAGAGATGATGACCTAGGCTAGGAAGTCCTGACTTGGTAACTAACGGTGGGCAGATGGGCCTTTCTTCACTCGCTGGATCCTCCAGGAGTTAGAATTAGTCCATTCCACATTTTCAATGCTGTGTATAGCTCTTTGAGGGTCTGACTATTTCTAGGATTCTTGCCTCAAATGGTGGAAGCATTCTCTTTTAAGTATGCATGTACAAATGACTTCAATACTCCCACTCTTTTTCTGTAAAATATGGGCAATACTTGCTTCAGATTTATGATGATTAAACTAGCTAAGAAATACATTTGTTCCTTCCTCCATATTTATGGGTTTCATATCTACAGGTTCAGCCCACTACAGATTTACAAAATACTTACACTGTGTTGGGTATTAAAGTGATCTAGAAATAAAATTCCCCCCCCCCCCCCCCCGAGGTTGGGTCTCACTCTAGCCCAGGCTAACCTGGAATTTACTATGTAGTCTCAGGGTGGCCTTGAACTCATGGTGATCCTTCTACCTCTGCCTCCTGAGTGCTGGGACTAAAGGCATGCATCATCACGCTCGGCTAGAAATAATTTAAAGCATATAGGAGAATTGTATGGAAACATGCCATTTAGTTGGGTGTGGGGCAGTACATGCTTATAATCCTAGTACTTGGGAGACAGGCAGGATTGTGAGTTCAAAGCTCATCATGGCTACATTGTGAGACTATGTCTCAAAACAAAACAAAACACAAAAGCAAATGAAGAAAAGGAAGGAAGGAAGAAAATCCTATTTTATATAAGGGACTTGAGTATCCACTCCTTAAAAATACCTAGACTATATATAAACCATATAGCATTTGGACAGTGGGGTGTCTCCATATAGCATTCAGCAAAGGTTAGCTCTTTAGAGCTACCAAAGGATACTACAAGCCGAAACATTACTTGTTAGTTACATCAGAATCAGCATTTGGGTGCTCATTGTGTATGAAGATGAGCGTGATCTCCTTTCTTCAACAAAGCAAGTAGTTAAAACTTAGCTGCTCATAGATGATCTTTCAAACTCTACCCTAAATTGACTGTGATCAGACAATAGTTCCTGTTGTCCCTCATCCCACTGGGGAGTCTTCGTAAGTGTGTCTTTGGGTCCTGGGAAATCTCTCACGTGTGCTCTTGGAGGCTTCCGGTGCTCTGGACCTCTCAGCTGTGTCCAGTGGTCTTGGGCTGGAATTCACCCCTGCGGCATTCTTGTCGTGTGTTGTCCATGATCACCCCACAGAGTGAGCACTGTCCTGGTAGGCACAGGCATGTTTGTGTGTTACTAGAAGCTTGTGTGAGTCCAACTAATAGTCTAATGGCCTTGGGCAAGCTCAGTGGTTTCCTTACCTGTGAAGGGGAAATAATGAAGACTGCCTTCCAAGTGATTGGGACGATCTTTTAGCCAAATAAACTTAGTCTGGAGTACAGATGTTCCTTGATGCACAGTATGGTGATTAGCCCATTTTAAGTAAAAAATAATGTAGTTTGAAAATGCATCCAACACACCTAACCTACTGAAGATCCTGGGTTAGCAGCACACTACACTGTAGCACTGTGGTTGTTCTCCCTTGGAGTCCCATGACCAACTGGGTGCTGTCTACGGTTGCTGCCACCCAGCATTCCAGTGGCTAGTCAGGGAAATGATCAGAATTCAAGATCCAAGGTAGGCGTGGTAGTGCACATTTTAATCCCAGCACTTGGGAGGTTAGAGGTAGGAGGATTTGTGAGTTTTAAGTCAGTTTGAGACTACATTGTGAAATTCCAAGTTAGCCTGGGCTAAAGTGAGACCCCCCTTAGGGTTAGGGAGGAAGTCAAGACCTAGTCTCTATTGAATGTGTATCTCTTCTTCACCATAAAACTAAAAAATATTTGTAAGTTTATCTATTCCAAGTCAGGGGTAGTCAGTATATCCAATTTCAAATTCTTTGTATCTAGATACTGAAATAAGGTCTCTCTTCATGTGGTGTGTGTATGCCTGGGGGGGGCGTTAATTTTTTTTGCTTTTTGGTTTGTTATTGAGATTGGTATGCAGCCCAGGCTGGCCTTGAACTTCAGTCCTATTCCTCAGCTCCTGAGTGCTGGTCTTGCAGGTGCAATTACAGGTGCACAGGTGGCCTGGTGCCTCCTTGGAATGCTGCATGCTTGTTCTGTGGGGAGGTTAAAAGCGACAACTCGGTTCTTCTGTGTGGTTGGTGTTGCAGTCAGCTTTCTAGTTGCTGCACGGAAAGAATGCAAACAAAAGCGGCTTGTGGAGGAATGGGTTTATTTGGTTTACAGACTCGAGGGGAGACTCCATTCTGGCAGGGAAAACGATGACATGAGCAGAGGGGTGGACATCACCTCTGCCATAGCACTGCAAACAGCGGCAGGAAGGTGTGCCAAATACTGGCAAGGGGAAGCTGGCTTATAACCCCATAAGCCCGCCCCCAACGACACAGCTCCAGCGAGGTTGTAAAATCCAAACTGCCATCAGCTGAGGATCGATTACCCAGAACACATTCATTTGTTTGTGGGGGACACCTGGATCAAACCATGACAGCCTCTAAGCACTACCTGCATATCTTCTCTCATGGGATCCATTCCATGCTTTATTAGATTTCACGGATTGGCAGTACATGCTTATTGATGGTGACAATCTTTTACCAAATAATTTAATTGGTATTAGAAAGTGACTCAGTGAGTTATTATTTAGTTGTATATTTTGGGTACAAACAATATGTTTTAGCATATTGATTCTGTCTAGGCTGTTTCAAATCTAACCCAAAACTCATTGGAAATCTTGTGATCACTGCTGGACAGGCAGGCAGGGAAAATTTTGAGGAAAACATTTTGACCAGTGTCTTACTCAGAAAATAACACGATTTCTATCCACAGACAGCTCTGCAAATCAAAATTGGGGTATCGGTGGTATGCTTCTTCTGGAAACACCACCAAATTCTGAAACCTAATAGAATAAATAGTTGACTCACAAAAACTCACCTGTTGCCTATTTTTCCCTTAGACTATAGAATCTAACTGGCGGTGCGGGCGGCACAATTTACAGAGAATTCAGTGCCGCTCTGAGAATAGCAAAGGAGTTTACTGCTTACAGTACGATGATGAGAAGATCATCAGTGGCCTGCGGGATAATTCTATCAAGGTGCGTATGGTCCTGTGTGGACATGGGTGTGCGTGCGTGCGTGCGTGCATCAGTCTGTCTTTTTACTCACTGAAGGTTGGTGTCAATTTGTTTCCCTGTCACTACTAGAGACCCTCCTTCCTGCCTCTGAGCACACTCACACTCAGCATTTTCGAGCCAGGATCATGGAGCCCTTGAGGACTTGGCTAGCTGGTGGCAGTGTTGCTGCTGATTTACCTGTGAAGGATTTCTGAGAAAGGCTCCCATGATAACGTAAAAGAGCAAACTTTGTATATCCACTCACTTTTCAACAGTAGATAAGCTGGGTTATTTCCCCATATTTAGTCTGACATGACAGTTTATTTTACTTGGTTTGTGGCTTATTTTCATATTTAAGAAAATATTGAGGGTTTTTAAATGTCACAAGCTCATCCTTGGTGATGTGAAAGCAAACACACAGAGCTGCTACTGAAGTCCCGGTAAAGAACAGTTCTGTGGCCCCCTTATGTTCCCTCCACCCCATGCCCCAGAAACCAGGGGTCTTCTCTCCACCCATACAGCTTTTTTTTGTTTGTTTGTTTTTGTTTTTTTGAGGTAGGGTCTCACTCTAGCCCAGGTTGACCTGGAATTCACTCTGCAGTCTCAGGGTGGCCTTGAACTCAAGGTAATCCTCCTACCTCTGCCTCCTGAGTGCTGGGATTAAAGGCGTGAACCACCACGCCCGGCTGCTTTTTGCCTTTTATGCTCCCAGTGAATGCATATCCTTTTCAAAACAGACTGCATGGGCAGTGAGTACAGGGGCTAAGGGTACAGTTGAAACAGAACAGTGCCTCTGCTCTTTTCTGGAACATTCCATCTCAAGTCTCACTGTGTGGTATTTGTCTCCTGTGACACCGGGTACAGGAGAGTGAGATGCAGCGTGAAGCGCTAACTCATTGCTGTCTGTGCTTCGTCTCAACAGATTTGGGATAAAACCAGCCTGGAATGTTTGAAAGTGTTAACAGGACACACAGGCTCTGTCCTCTGTCTCCAGTATGATGAACGTGTCATTGTAACGGGTTCTTCAGATTCTACAGTGAGGTGAGTGGCCTGGAGACCGAGGCACACCCTCTTCCTCATCAAGGAGGCACGTGCACATGTTGTGTATGGTTTTACTTGCTATGTCCTAAGGCTTTTTTTGTGTGTGCTGATGCTGTGCCCCGTGTGCACATGTGTGGAGATGAGAGGAAGACGTTGCATGTCCTCCTCCATCACTCTTCGGCCTTCATTCCTTGAGTCAGAGTGTCTCACTGAACCTAGAGTTTTTTTTCCTTGATTGGCTGACCAGTGAGCCCCTAACCCCAACCCCTACCCCCCAGGTGCTTGGGTTACAGGTATGCAAGGCCCCTCCTGACTCTTCTCATGGGCGTTGGGGTCATGCGCAGCAAGTGCTCTTACCCATTGAGACATCTCCACTCCTCAAGGCTGTTTTTGTTGCAAATGTGTTTAAACAAGTTGGCCACTTGCCATGTGTCACAGAGATGGCAGTATGCATTCCTATCCAAGAACATTGCCTAGGATCAGGTTCATCTCTGCTTCAGGGAGTCTGAGAGGAGAGCAGGTGTTGGAGGGTGCCAGCTTGCAGGTGCTGAGAGAATCAGGCTGTTTAAACTGCATACTCTCTGGGAGGCACTGTGAAGTGAGAGATCAGAGAGTATGCTAGATGTTTGGTATGACATTATCCTTTTGCCCTCTCAAACCAGCCTTTGCGTCAGGGAGATGTCATCTTTGTCCATAGGCGCAAGAGGACCCAAGAGCAGGAGTTTAAGTAATCTACAACCACAGCCAGTACATTTGGAACTTAGAATTTATATTAGTCACTGCTATGCTTGTATCTTTTCAGCGATGGTGACTTTAGTATTCAGTTGCCTCCCCAAGGACAGAGATGGAGATGGCAGTGTCTCTTTGCGAAGGGAGGAAGTGACTGGTAGTTGGCAGTCAAGTAAGAAGTGACCATTGTCTCCTCACACTTGGACTTTGGTGTCCAGCAGAGTTAGAGGGCATCCTGCAGCCAGTTTCCATGGGGCTGGGCCAGAATGAAGTGCCTCTTCTGGGCCGACTTGGATGCTTGCTCACAGGTACACCTAGGAGACTGAGGCTGCTGGAGTTGCTTAGTCAATCTCTGAGATCTGGTACCTCCCCTTTGGGGTGTTTGTCTCTTGCCACACCCTCAGACTCCCCCCCTCCCCTGCTCACAGCTCTCCCACTGTCTGTGCCCCTCTTGGGTTCCTGGCTGCTTCAGGCTGTGGCTAAGCCTTAGAAGTCTGTTTCTCTTCTGCTCTGTGAGTGCGTCCTCTTGGAAGGTTGGGATTATAGACAAGCTCAGACTTTTCTGGATGGGCTGCCTGTGTAATTCAAGTTTCAAATGTAGGTAAGAATGTGGGTATGGGTTGAAACACCACAACCTTGTGTTGAAGTGGTGAACAGTAGACTTAGTGACCTGCCCAGAGGTCAACAAGAACTCTAAGTTGGTTCATTCTCAGCTCCTTAGTTCTCAGATGTCCTTCATCTAGTATCACTGCAAGGCTACTGTCTTGAGGGATCATCTTTGCCATCTTTACAGACCTACAGACACCTGGGATAAACCTGGTTAGAACCTGGCTTGGCCTCTTCTCCAGTACTTTCTCAGCACTCTATGCTGGGCTCCTTTGAGCATGGATTAGGAACATTATAAGTGGACAAAGGAATCTGAGAAGATGGGCCCAGTGGGTGCCATGCAAGCATGAAGACCTGAGTTCAGATCCCTGCTTTCCACATACAATTCTGGGAATGATGGGTACCTATGATCCAGTGCTGGAGAGCAGAGACAGGGCTCACTGGCCAGCCAGTGTAGTTTAGTTTGTGAGTGATAGACTGTCCCAAAGAATATGGCGGAAAGCAGCTGAGGAAGACGCCTGACATTAAACCTCTGGCCTCCACATATTTGTGTGTGCATGCACACAGACACACAGTACAAAGCTCAGACACCAGAACTTTCCCTGGCCCTCACCCCCAGGTCTTTCTGTCTCTTCTAGAGTCTGGGATGTGAACACAGGTGAAGTTCTGAACACCCTCATTCATCACAATGAGGCCGTTCTGCACCTACGTTTCAGCAATGGACTGATGGTGACTTGTTCCAAGGACCGTTCTATTGCTGTGTGGGACATGGCTTCTGCCACTGATATCACTTTACGCCGGGTTCTGGTTGGCCACCGCGCTGCGGTCAATGTAGTAGACTTTGACGACAAGTACATCGTGTCTGCCTCTGGAGACAGAACCATTAAAGTAAGTGTGTGTGTGCGCAGACATAGCCCTGCCTTCTGCTCCTGTCCCTTGCACAACAGAGAGAAAGCAGAGGTGGCAAGTTTCTGTTTCTATGAATGCTTACGAGCCCTTCCCACTCCAGGCTCTGGAATCATGGGTCTGATAGGAGGAAAAGCCATTGATCCCTAGTATAGAACAGTCCTCCATTTCTTGAGTTGACGTTACTAACCTTTATTAAGAGGCAGAGAAGTGACGTACTGAGTATGCCTCGTGTCACCTCTCCACCCTCCCAGCACTTGAGACAGGTACCTCTGTGACAACTGTGGCTCAGCCAGGCTTTGACCTGATCCAGCCACGTGCTTCCGCAGGCCAGATGCCAGAGAAAGGAGGATAGATAAGACCCGTCCTAGCCTTCAAGGAGCCAGCTTGGGGAGGGTGGGTAAGCAGGCATACAGGATGGCCTACAGGATAGGGTAAATGCACTTCTTATGCCAAATATGTTTCAACCTTATTTCTTTTTAAAATTCAGCATTTTCCAACTGTATAATCCAGTGGCCTTTATTACATTTTATAACATTACTGCATAACATTGCCTTGACCAGGCAGCTTCCAAGGCCCTGGCAGTCCCCAGTCTACCTTCTGTTTATGGACTTCCCTGTAGACATCTCATATAAGTGTAGTCATACAATGTGTGTGTGCCCCTTTCTGTCTCACCTTTTTAATTTTTTTAAATTTATTTTTAATTTTTTCATTTTTTATATTTTATTTATTCATTTTCAAGCAGAGAGAGAGAGAGAGAGAGAGAGAGAGAGAGAGAGAGAGAGAGAGAGAGAGAGAGAGAGAGGGGGGG
>PVHP010013957.1:0-40012 GCA_004024765.1 Zapus hudsonius | reverse complement strand
CCCCCCCCCCCCCGCCCCGGAAATTGAAAGAAAAATTGAAACAGAGCAGAAATATGCACAAAGCAAGCTGTTAAAGGAAGATTTTTTTCTCCCAAAGGAGCGAATAGCTTTCTCCCCAAGCCAAAGTAGAATTTCTTTGACAGTACTCAGAAAAAGGATGATTATGAAACAATCAAAATTGCCTCACTCTTTACTAATAACAGACATTAATTAACTCTCTGTTATATCAGGTACATTACACATTTGATCTCATTTAATCCTCACAAGGCGTCTGTGGGCTGACGGTACCTAATACGCAGATGGGAAAACGTTAGCTCAGAGACCTAGACAGCTTTCGGATCCATGTCACTGGGAAGTAGTGGAGTGTGAGTCATGTCCAGGTCCTACAGGACTTGAGCACCACTGTCTACACGGAAGCCCCTCCCCCAAATCCATAATACTCAAATCTGATGAAATGATTTGTCTTTTATGATACCATTTACATGAACTGGTTATCTTGCTTGTTTGTTTTTTCGAGGTAGGGTCTCATTCTAGCCCAGGCTGACCCTGCAACTTGCTCTGTAGTTTTAAGCTTGTCTCAAGTTCACAGCAATACTGCCTCTGCCTCTCAAGTGCTGGGATTAAAGGCGTGCACCACCATGCCCAGCTACATGAACTTGTTAACGTTTTGATGACTTCTAAAGCTTCTTCGGGGCAGGGGCCATGTGCATCCATCAACAGAGAATCTTCCCAAGGCTCTGAGTTTGTAGTGACACCCCAGTGCTGTCTGGCAGATTTCCCAGTTTCACTGTGAGGAGGCTCCCGATGCCTCAGTGTCTTCCTGGGAAGATGAGGAAATAGTTCACAAGAAGGAAAAGGGACTCCAGGGCCTGGATCTGACTTCCTGCCCAGCCTCACTAGGTACCGTCCTGCAGGAGGCTCACAGCCAGGCCAGGCAGGTGATAACGATCCACCTGCCTCAATCCTTGATCAAAACCCCAGTGTCTTCATCTTATAGTGCAGCGGACTGGCTTGGGAACACCATTCACTTCTGCTTCTGTAGGGTTCAAATTCTCTGTCTACCCCAGTCCGGCTATCTGATAATGTCAGATGGATAAAAATGTGATGTGTAAAAAAAAAAAAAGAAAAGAAAAAAGCTGGGTATAGCCACTCATATCTGTAACCCCATCCTGTGGAGTGGAGGTGGGGCAGAGACTAGAAAATCTCTGGGGCTTGCTGATGGATTGAGGGAGAGACCCTGTCTCAAGGTGAACCATCAGAGAAGGACACATGGCATTCTCCTCTGGCCTCTGTAAACACTCATACAGGTGCATTGTATACACATGTGCATATACCACACCACACACACGCACACACACACACACAATAAAATTTAAACAGCCACTGCCATCCCGTATCTCTGTATTTGTCCCTGTTTCTCCCACGATGTCCACTGGTGACATCTCACCAAGCCTTTTCTCCCATCTTCTCCACCTCTGTCCCTCGTGATCTCTTCTGTTCAAGGTGATTTATCTCTTTGTCAAACACGAAACAGACTAGACTGTTTCTTGGTCTTTGTCTCTGCACAGAGTCTCTAATTCAAATAGCTTTTTGTTTTGTTTTGTTTTGCTTTTCGAGGTAGGGTCTCACTCTAGCCCAGGCTGACCTGGAATTCACTATGTAGTCTCAGGGTGGCCTTGAACTCATGGCGATCCTCCTACTTCTGTCTCCCGAGTGCTGGGATTAAAGGCACATGACACCACATCTGGCCCAAGTGACTTACTTTTTAAAAATATTTTGTTTATCTGTGAGAAGAGGGGGGGGGTGGGGGAAGAGAGAAAATGGGTATGCCAGGGCCTTTTGCCTCTGAAAACAAACTCCAGACTCATGACCCACTTTGTGCATCTGGCTTTACAGGGGTCCTGGGAAATAGAACCTGGGCCGCTAGGCTTTGCAAGCAATTGCCTTTAACTGCTGAGCCATCTACTAACAAAACCTTTCAGTGCTTATTTTTGAGGAGATTCACAAATATTTATCTAGACAACTATGAATTTGGTTGTGTTTATGTCTTGTTTTGAGATATAGTCTCATGATAGAACTCGGGATGGCCGGAACTTGCTATGTAGCCCAGGCTGATCTTGAACTTGACTCTGTTTCCTTAGTACTTGGATTACAAGCATGAATCACCATGCCTGACTGCAACTTTGCATTTATCCTATTATTATTTGAATGTTATCATTTAGCAGCTATACTTTCTTTTAAAATACAAGTGATTGAATGCGTATAATATATACATTACAACCATAAAGTGGGCACTATATTCACTTATACATGGGAAAACAGGCTTAGCCTTGTACATGCTTGGAAGAGCTTGTCAATTTCCTCCTTTTAAGCATTTTACAGAAATTAGCTGCTAATATAAATAAATATAAAAGAAATTCAGTAGTGAGTCATACCTCAACTGTTCTTAATAATTTTTTGATAATTTTTAATAATTTTGTTCTTAATAATTCATTTCAAAGTCAAAGTGACAATTACTATTTGATCCAGGACATACAGGCTTAAAATATTTTTGTATAGGGATTTTTATAGAAGCCTCCTGAATAATTAGCTTCCTTTTAGATTTTAAGTTTTAGTTAAATGTCTCTCTTTTATTTCCTCTCATAAATATAAGCATAGGTGTAGCTAGAATTTTCTTTGACATCTTTTCAATCATAACTTTCTTTAAAATGCAAAAATTTTGTGTTGCATGAGGCTTGGGCATCCTATGATATTCTTAGCCAAATAAAATATCAAATCATTTTTAATTTAAAAAAAAACCTATTGGCAGACCCAGTTGGCCTTGGCTTGAACTCATGGAAAGTTTTAGTTTGACTTATTAAAGTAAATGAAATGTGGCTGAGGGAAATTTCTGTTCTCAAGCAGAGACTCCAAAGCTCATGTTATTAAAATGCCCTCTGTGTCCTCAGTGTCTGCAGAGAGCATGTACACTTAGTGCTATGTGTCCTCCCTGCCTAAAGGAACTTTACCCAGAGATCAGCCTTGACATTCAGACACACCAATGACACGGAGCTAAGTGCTTCTGCTTGCCTGGGTAAATAAATACCATTCTGAGGGGCTGGAGAGATGGCTCAGCAGTTAAGGCATTTGCCTCCAGTGCCTAAGGCCCCGGCTTCAATTCCCCAGGACCCACATAGGCCAGACTCACAAGGTGGTGGCCCTGGTTCTCTCTCTCTCTCTCTCTCTCTCTCTCTCTCTCTGTGTGTGTGTGTGTGTGTGTATCTCTGCTTGAAAATGAATAAATAAAATATTAAAATAAATAAATAAATACTAGTCTGAGGGTTTTGGATGGAGTCCATGGATCATGCATGTCCATTAGCCAAGCAAACTTCTGCATAAGCATGTAGGAAATGTTTAGCCCTGGTCAGGACCCGTTATCTCATTTGAAGGTCTAGTACAGAATGAGAATTCTGGGTTACCTTTAGTTCAGAACTATTAAGTATTGCAAGACAGCGAGAGCAGAATGCTAAGCCAAGTGTGGAGCCCAACTGTAAAGCAGCTCAGGCCAGTGCCAAGAAGAAGCCTCACATGGGGCCATCTTTGCTGCTTTCAGACACTGAGCACACTCTCCTACAAGCTGGCGTTGGGGACTGTTGTAGTTACTTTCTTGTTGCTGGGACCAAACACCTGACCAAAGCAGCTGATAGGAGGAAAGGGTTTATTTGGGTCGACAGTCTCAAGGGGAAGTCACATCCTGGCAGGAAGCAGAGGGTGGGCATCAGTTCCTGCCACGTTAGCTGGCAGAAAGCAGCAAGAGTGAGCCAAGCTCTAGCAACAGGGAAGCTGGGCTATAGCATTTCAAAGCCTGTCCTCAGCTACACACCTCCTCCAGCTAGGCTCTACCTCCCCAATTACCACCAGCTGGGGACCAAGCAATCAAAACACAGAAGACTATGGGGGACATTCCACATTCAAACTGCCACATGGGACCCAGTTCCTAGCCTACAAGTCACTCATCTCCAAGTTCTAGGAAGTCTGTGACCTTGATTCCCTGGGAATATACAATTCTCCCTCTCCTCCTCCTCTGTCTCTTATCTCAAGACACTTTCTCTCCTGCATCTATCCGCTCCCCAGCTTTCCTAGCTCATAGCTGAAGGACTTTCCAAACCATTGTTGAAGGACCTTGGGAGGCTAATAGAAGCTAATAGACCTGACTGTGAACCTCAGCCCCTAGCCCTTGTTGTCCTGTTTCCTTCTCTGACATCCTCAAGTCACGGCATGTTCTCCAGTCTTTGATGTGTGCAACCTGGCCTTCTCACATGCTGCGTGTCAAGGAGGCATGCTCTCTGGGCTCAGAGCCCTCCTGCAGCTCCTTTGCAACTTATACCAACATCACCTCTCTCTGTCTTCACTTGGTGTTATGGTTTCAATCTGAAATATCCCCCATAGGTTCAATGTCTAGTACTCCAGCTTGTGGTAATGTCTTTTTTTTTTTTGGTTTTTCAAGGTAGAGTCTCACTCTAGCCCAGGCTGACTTGGAATTCACTGTGTAGTCTCAGGGTGGCCTTGAACTCATGGTGATCCTCCTACCTCTGCCTCCCGAGTGCTGGGATTAAAGGTGTGCGCCACCACACCCGGCGTGTGGTAATGTTTTTGAAGCCCACAAAACCTTTGTGAGGTAAGGCCTAGCTGGAAAAAATAGCATTATGGGTAAGCCTTTAAAGGTTATCCCCAAATCTGTTTCCCTGCTTCCTGCCTGCTATGATGTGAATGAGTTCAGCTGTAAATTCCCATGACTCCCATGCTATCCTTGCCATGATGAATAGAAATTCCCTGAAGCCATGAGCCAAAATAAATCCTTCCTCCCTTCTCCATGTCAGGTATATGTCAGAACTATAGGAAACGTACTGATAATACCTGGTTAACTCATCTTTGGCCTTCAGGCCTTGCATTAGGTATAATTCCTCTCTGCTTTGTAGACCAAGAGCACTCTCTTCTCTCATGGGTACAACTTGTGTTTTTTTTAAATTATTGGTAATGAGAAAGAGAGAGAGAGAGAGAGAGAGAGAGAGAGAGAGAGAGAGAGAGAGAGAGAGAGAGAGAGGATATGCCAGGGGCTCTTGTCTTTGAAATTGAATTCCAGATGCAGGTGTCTGGCTTTACATGGGTACCGGGGAATCAAACCTGGGTGGCAGGCTTTGCAAGCGAGCAAGTACCTGTAATGGCTGAGCCATCTTTCTAGCCCACAACATGCCATTCTTGTTCAGTGTATTTCCTGTCCATGAAAATAGCACCTGTCACTGCTTTGTTCCCGAGGAGCTGGAAATACAGTAGAGAACTCTGGGTGTTTTCCAAAACGGCTTTAAGGGTAGATGGATAGATGGATTCAAGGCTTCCTGGTGAATTCAGTAATCACGGAGGGAGAGGATTGCAGGCACTTAGCAACAAGGGAAATGTGCTTACTGTTGCTGCTAGTGCATGAAAAGCCCATAAGAAAGTTCTGGAGAGTTGTGGCTCTGTGGAATTAGTATGACTCATCTGATCCTAGGTTGCTCACTGAAGGTTCTGTTGATATTAGCTCTGGTTTTTAAAGGTGCCTTCTTAGGTTATGTGTGGTTTTTAAATATCCCTTTTCTAACATTTCTGGTTGGTATCAATATGCATGTATTAATTTGATCATCAAACAACCCATCCCCAGCCAAGTTTATTTTTACCAGGCAACAGGAATTTGCTGTTAAGGTTCATTTTCTTTGCAAATGTATTTCCTCTAGCTGGAAAGGGGAAACATGTTCCACCCACCATAGAAGACAGGGTGCAAAGAGGAAGCGAAGCATGGTGCCAGTGAATCTTCTAAAAATGTTAAAACTTTTTTTATTTATTTGCAAGGAGAGAGAGACACACAGAGAGAGAAAGAGAGAGAGAGAAAGAGACAGAGAGAGAGAGAGAGAGAGAGAGAGAGAGAGAGAGAGAGAGAGAGAATGGGTGCACCAGGGCCTCTAGCCACTGCAAACAAACTCCAGATGCATGTGCCACTTTGTGCATCTGGCTTTATGTGGGTACTGGAGAATCAAACTCCAGTCATTAGGTTTTGTGGGCAAGTGCCTTAACCGCTGAGCCATCTAAAATTTTATCTAAGAAAACACACACAACCACCAGTGAACTAAACCACGAATGCAGCTAATCACCAGGGATGCTCCTGGCATCCAGACTATGAGAGGAATGAAGGCCATTGCTCGATGGCCTTAACAGTCAAAGCCATGGTTTCCAACCTCACTGGGTTACCTGCCCCCAAAGCACCTTTTTCCCTTTCATTCTGTTTATCATTAACAATGTATATAAGAAAAGAAAAGCATTTTTAAAAAGTCTGTGGGGCTGAAGAGATGGCATAGTGGTTAAAGGCGCCAGCCTGGGTTCAGATCTTCTGTACCCACATAAAGCCAGTGGCACATGCATCTGGAGTTTGTTTTTGGTGGCAAGAGGCCCTGGTGTGACCATTCCCTTTCTCTCATTCTCTCCTCTCTCCCTCTCCTTGCAAATAAGTAAATAAATAAATAGTAGTTTCGGCAGAGATGAGTAGAGATGAGGGCTCACTAAGCAAGATATGGATCAGATTAACACTTATGGGGTGACTGAATGTCTCAGGTTGTTTAGGACTAAGGAGTTGCTCAAATCTGGGGCTTTAGGTCTGTGGACACATGCCACAGCGTCCCTGAAGTGCCACACCTGAGGACATAGTATTACCATTTTCCAGGAAGATTTTGAAGACCAACTCTGGGTGGAAATTGGGAACCCAAACCCTATTTTTATATTTAGTATATAACTTTAAAAATATTTCTAGAAGTCTCTTTCATTATTATTATTATTATTATTTTTGGTTTTTGAGGTAAGGTCTCGCTCTAGTCCAGGCTGACCTGGAATTCACTATGTAGTCTCAGGGTGGCCTTGAACTCACGACAATCCTCCTACCTCTGCCTCCCGAATGCTGGGATTAAAGGTGTGTGCCACCATGCCCAGCTAAAAAAGATTTTTTATTAAGTAGAAAACAGGGTCCTGGTATAAATTGAGTTTCTTTTTTCTTTTCTTTTTTTTTTTTTTTTTGAGGTAAGGTCTCACTGTAGCCCCAGTTGATCTGGAATTCACTATGTAGTCTCAGGGTGGTCTCAAACTTACAGCAATCCCCCTTCCTCAGCATCCCAAGTGCTGGAATCAAAGGCATGCACCACCATGCCCAGCGAGTTTCTGATACATTTCAACTGTCCAAACTGTTTTCTTAACTTGCACTGAATGCAAATTTCAGTTCCTAAAAAATTCCAAATAAGGTAATAAATAGTAACGGAAGGAGATTTGATTTATGTCTTTTTCCAGAATGATGAACTAGTAGGAAAATTGCTGATTAAGAAAAAACATATTGCAGGGTCATACTCATGTACATTACATAGTTGCCATAGCAATCACCCCTCTTAACACATCCTCTCCAGTGGGAGCATGTACCATTGCTATCCTGGTTGCACAACTTCAGTGACCTGATCCAGACATGCAGGTCTAAATGTCTCCAAGCTCAACAGCATTCTCTCTATCTCTGCTGCATCCTCTTTCCTTCAAGAAGGGCAACGTGTGTTTTCTACTGCTTGATACCTCTCACACTAGATCCACAGATAAGAGCAGGGATGGTATTCATGCCAGAGAGCTAAATACATCCAACTGAGTGAGAAAGACCACTTTTTATTTAAGAGGTATTATTTAAGTATATATCCTGTAGATTAAAAAGAACTTTCATGTTCCCTAAGAGAAGGAAGAAGTGCAGAGCTGTAACAGTATGGAGAGGAATAATAGTAATAGGGACAGTGACTGTCTTTAGGGGCTGAGGACATAGCTCAGTAGGTAAAGTGCTTGCTTTGCAAGAACATGAGTTTGATCCCAAGTACCCTCTTAAAAATGCCAGGCATGGTGGCATGCACCTGTATTCCCAATCCTGGGAAGGTGATGACAGTCTTGTCTAATCCGTGAGCTCCAGGTCGATTGTGTACCTGAGGCTTTCCTTTGGCCTTCATATGCACACACACACACACAGATTTATGTGCACCTGATGCTTGCTCTTGTATACATACAAACATACACACACACACCACATGCACATGCAAAAACATTTTTTTTAAAAAAAGTAGTATTTGCTAGATGCATTTGCCAATATTATTTCTATTTGTGAGGGAGGGACAGGGGACATGTATGCCACGGTGTGCATGTGGAAGTCAGAGGACAACCCCAGATGGAAGGCCTCACCTTTCACTGTGTTTGAGGCACCGTCTCTTTTTCCCTGTTGCCTTTCCCAGGCTAGCTGGCTGGGGAGCACCTGCCTGGGGCATTCTCCTGACTTTACTTCCCATTGTACCACAGATGTGCCAGGATTATGGAATCCAGCTACAGCATCTGGCTTTTTACTTAGGTTCTGAGGAATTGAACTCAGGTACTCACACATGTGTGGCAAACACTTTATCCACTGAGCCACCTTCCCCAGCCCTTCCTTCCCATATTATTTCTAATTTTCAAAACAATCCAGTGAAGGAGCCGAGGTCTTGAGGAGTGGCACTTTATCCCAAGGCTAACCCCAAAAGTTCAAGATTTTTTTCTTTTCTTCACATGATTATTTTAAAATTAGTTTCTCTCATTTGACAGTTGGGGAAAACAAAGATTCAGGAACTCTGAAGGAATTGCTAAGTTCACATCCTTGGAATTAACAGGGCCAGATCTCACACCCAAGCCACCCCCAGCCCCCACCCCTGCCTCTTCACACATTGCTCAGAGCCAGAGCCTGTGAGAAGCTGCACAGCATCAGTGTCCAATACCTGGAGTCCAAGCCCCAGGGAAGGATGCCGTTCCCAGACATGAACTTGGACTAGCTGGGATCAATTTAGTCATATGATACAAAATCACCCAGAGCAAAACAAATGAGGAAAACTACTCAGGAGTGTGACAGAGCCAGGACGGAGCTGAAGCCAGGCTTCTGGAAGGGCTGGCCTGAGAGTTAGGAGCCACAGGGCTTGTCTCTTGTGTCTAAGGACTGATTTCCATGGTCCCCATGGGAGTAAAGGAGCATGGGACATGGCCACGGGCAGGAATCAAGTTGGCACTCTGTAAGGCCAATGCTGTGAAAAATTTCTTTGCTCCATATCATTTTCAAAAAGGGGTCACTAGGTGAGATGAGCTCCCCAGTCCACAGCACAGCTACCAACAGGGGCAGGTGACATACAACAGTCAAGGTGAGTCCAGCAGCTTGGCATCCTTACAAGCTGCACAAATGATTCAGTTGGTGTTCCTGTGAGTCCAGAGGTCAGGATTCAACATATGTTAGAGTGAAGCCTTACAAAATCCCCTCGAGCAAAGCATGCTACAGTTAGAGCTGAATTAGTAACAAGACATGTAACCAACTAATTCATTAAAATCTTCTGGAAAATACAAACTAGTTACAAATATTGCCTTGATGATTGTAATCAGCTCTTCAAAGTACAATATTGGGGCTGGGGAGATTGCTCAGTGGTTAAAGGCCCCTGCTTGTAAAGCCTTAAGACTTGATTTCAAATCTGTTTTACCTACATAAAGTCAGATGCCCAAAGTGACACATGGGTCTGGACTTTGTTGGCAGTAGCAAGAGGCCCTAGCGTGCCCATTCTCTTTCTGCTTCACTCTCTCTCTCTCCTCTCTTTTCACAAATAAATAAATTCATTTATTTATTTAAAAAGAACATCAGCCAGACAGGGTGGCATACACCTTTAATCCCAGTATTCAGGAGGCAGAGGTAAGAGGATCACTTTGAGTTCAAGGCCAGCCTGGGACTACAGAGTGATATCCAGGAAAGCATGAGCTAAAATGAGACCCCTGCACACACCTTAAAAAAAAACTAAAAAAAAAAAAAAACTTAAAAAAATACTAACAGATAGTTTTGTAAAGATGATTTAGTGGGGCATGTGCTTCATGGGCCCAGGGCCTTTATATAAGAATTTAGAATTCCAAAGTCCACAAAATAGGCGTTCTTGCTTGTTCCCATAGCTCCCTCATGAGTAAATATTACAGTCTTTTTGCAAGAGTCAGGATTAACAGATGGGAAATTTTTGGCTCCAGATATAGCAGTCTAACCTGCTATAGTAGGGCAGGTTGTTTCTTTCTGGAAAATTACTCAACTACATTCAAATAATAAAAGAAAGAAATGAAAAAAAACCCAAACTTTTAAAACCACAGTTTGACCATGGGCATTTGCTTATTCAATTTCAGATCTAAGTCTCTGTGGGGAGAGAGAGAGAGAGGGAATGGATGGAGGTTGTCTCTGAGGGTTGAATAGGGAGAAACCTTTTTCTGATCCTATCGGGCTTGGTAACCCCTGGCTTTCCTCCTACCCTACCAGACCATCAGCATCAGGTTTATAGCAGCCTTTGGGACTATTTTAGCTTGGTTTGAATTACTTCCATGCAAACTCTCAGAGCATTGGTATCTGTAATTACATTTTGCAAGAGATCTTCAATCCGGCCAGCACATTTTACAGTTTAGTGTTGCAAGACAGAGGCTGTAAAAATTTTGACACCTGGTTATTTCATTCCATACAGTACTGTTCAGAGAAACAGTCTTAGTGCCAGTTGGACTGAGAAGGAAATGTCAGGGCCACTTCTGCTCCGTGTGGATTTCATGCCTCCACGTGATGGCTCACCAAGTCAGTGATGATTCAAGGTCAGCTCCAGAGAAATACCAATCGTATGGGAAGATGCCATATCACATGACTTCAGGGTTATTTTTTCCTGCCTTGACCTTGTTATTATACATATGAAGTGGAAACATGACTGAAACTGATTTACGAAAGCCACATACCGAAACTGTGCAGTGCTTTTAGCCCCAGTGTGGTTCTGACTTACTTCCTCTACGTATTTACAGCATGCCAAGGGGCAGAGAGGCAGCTCCTGGTAGTTGGGAAGAGGTCTGTTTTCTAGTCATTGCTTCTGAAATGTATGTCTCCCCTTTATTTTACTAAGGAAAGTCTTTCAGTGGACTCGATGTTTTAGGTCTACTTTTCTGTATCTGTTGGTCATTCCACCGTGAGAGCCACTGACCATGAGCAGGGTCGTGAACGGAACACTCAGAGTACAGGTAGAGGAAATGCCATAGCAGGCTATTTAAGACCCAGAATATCAGAGTTAAAACTAATTTAATTCACAAAGCAAGTACAAATTTGCATTATATACACGCATGGAGATTTACAAGGCAACCTTGACATTTTCGTGTGTCAGGTTTTTGAAAGGGAACTGACAAAATTAATGAATCTTGACCTCTGCTTGCCTTCCTCCTCTGCATTGGAAATTCTGCACTGAGATTCTAGCAGGCTTCAGAGACCCTATATTCGGAGAACAAGCAACAGAATGGACAGGCGGTTTGTGGATCATCCTAGAAATGTAATGAAACAAATTCAAGACTTGCCAGTGATGGTTGGGAGCTCTTGGCCAAGGTATCTTCCAGGATAAAATTTCCCACTTCCTTACCTCAATGTTTTTTTAAAAAAATTATTATTCATTGATTTTTTTAAAATAAAAAGGTTGTATTCTTAGATCCCCTTATCCATGCTCCAATTCTGCTGAAGGTCTTCTTTGATGGGATGATTGGTATTCACTGTGGGGACTTCAGTCAGTGGGGTGGGGGTAGTGTCTCAGGCTAGTCCCACCCACCCTGAGGCTCTTACAAGCTTTCTGCTCCCTCTTTGGTGGGCAAGAGAAGGAGTGTGATGTAGTGTTGCTTTCACTAGAGCCTCTGAATCTCTGTTTTGATGAGGTTTGAGTAACCACAGTGTCTGTCACCATTTCTTTGCAACTGGTTTTCAGGCTCGCCATGAGAGCAGTGTTTGAGTCACTGCTTCTTCTGTGGTGACTTCTGGACCCGGGTAGATGAGGTGGAGGTGACCCATCTCCTGGTGCACAGTCGTCTCTCTCTTCTTCTTCTTTTTTTTTTTTTTGGTTTTTCTAGGTAGAGTCTCGCTCTAGTCCAGGCTGATCTGGAATTCACTCTCTAGTCTCAGGGTGGCCTTGAACTCATGGTGATCCTCCTACCTCTGCCTCCCGAGTGCTGGGATTAAAGGCGTGTACCACCACGCCCCGCTGTCTCTCTCTTCTTGATGTATGATGTATCCTGGTTGTCCCCAGTGTTCTCCACTGTCTGTCCCATGTGATCCACTTGGGAACCATACCTACTGGCCCCACACATGCTCACCTCAGTGTTTTGAGGAATTGTCAATGAGACAGATTGACAAACCCACTGAATCATGAGGCTGTTAGGTGGCACAGGTGGGTTTGGCTACTAGAATCAGGCAGGTGCACAGACAGGGACTGGCTCATGGAGAAGGAAGGTTTACCTGGGAGGGACACTCACTTAGTATTTCCGAGCAGGAAAAATGAGCCATTGGGTTTGTGGCTCCATGCCTGGCTTGCGTCTCAGTCCAGCATCTGAGCCTCAGGATACTCGCTTCCCTTGATGCTGTTAGTGGTTCTGATACAGCTGTCCCCTTGGGTGCTTCACCTGTTGCACAAGATGGATGAGGGAGTGGGTCCTTCTCCCACAGTTACCTGTCTCTACCTAAAACTACCTAGACTGCATGGAGAAGACCTGAAGATGTGTGTGGGAAAAGCCTTCATTCTGGGATGGACTGGCTTACAAGCACAGGGCAGCCCTTAAAGGCCCCTCCCTCATTGCCCCATGTCTCCAGCTGAGCATCCAGGAGGCTGGATGTGGACTTTGCTTAGGACTTTGCCCATCACCCATTATTACCATGCCCACATCAGCCCCCTTTAGAAAGGACTTTCCATCTTCTTTCAGGTGGTAAGGAAGCTTGTGTTTGGGGCTGGGAAGATGGCCCAACGGTTAAAGACGCCGGCTCACAAAGCCTGCTGAATAGGAGTTCAATTCCCCAGCACCCACGTAAAGCCAGACACAAAGTGGTTCAAGCATCTGTGATTCCAACAAGCCTATGACAAGGAGAGATAGAGCCAGGAAAATCTGCAGCTTGTGGGCCAGCCAGCTAGACTGGTATTCATTTGCAGTGGCAATAAAGAGACCCTTCTGTCTCCAAGGAGGTGGAAGAAAAGCAGAAACTTTAGTTGTTCTTTGACCTCCACGTGTGCACCAAGCACCTTAACTGCTGAGCCATCTGTCCAGCCTTTTTTTTTTTTTTTGGCCTTTCTTTGTCTCTGCCCCCTTAGGGAGTCCTTCCACTCCCTTCTGAGAAGGCCCTTTCTAGAGAATTAAGATTTCTGGGAAGATTGCCCTTTTCCAGAACCCTGACCCCAGGCACTTGACATCAGGACTAACTGGCTAGACCAGCCAGCTGCCCATAGGGCTCAGAAATTCCCAATCTGAGTCTCCAGGTGGGCCTCTCAAGGCTCCGCCTTTCTCCCTTCTCTTAAATTTAAGGCTTCCCAAGTCCCATCCTACCTCCTTGGGCAAGAGCCTTCTTTCCTTCTTTTCCTGAAGCTCCCCTTCCCTAAAATCTCTAAGCTATAATGAAATCTTCCTGAACCTTAGCCTTTGGTCTGTGGATTTCATTCTTTGAATTCCTAAGACCATCCAGGGACACCCCCAAATTATTGGCACATTGGCATGTTGTATTGATGTACTGGTGAGTAACCCCCAAATTCCAGTATCAGGATTATGCATAATAACAAGTGTCACCTTTGGAGATGGGGTTCCATCCCCACAAAGAACGTAGAAGGCTGTAGAAGACATTGTTTTCTCTCTTTATAATGAACTGCAAAGAGGCCAGTGCGTTTTTGTTTCTTTTATTTTCAATTTGATTTCGGACATTTAGTAGAGATTTTAAGATTTCTGTCACCTTCCTTTACAGAAAAAAAAAATCCCGTCTTCTTGGTCCCTACTCTCTCTCCATCCTCCTTCCATTGAACCGTTCTTCCCTTTTCTACTTTGATGCGTGTGTGTGTGTGTGTGTGTGTGTGTGTGTGTGTGTGTGTGAGAGAGAGAGAGAGAGAGAGAGAGAGAGAGAGAGAGAGAGAGAGAGAGAGAGAGAAATACTTCCCACTGTCAGCCCTTAACTACCAATAGCTCCTCAGGGAGGGATGGTGGCCTCATGCCCTCTTCGAGGGGCACAGGTAATGAGAGTCGCTGTGAGGTCATAAATGCAACGGCCACATTATGTTCATAAGACAGCGCTCCACAGCACTCCTCCCCATCCTCTGGCTCTCATTTTGAATGTCATCTGAACTTTGGAGGGAGTGATAGCCATGTCTCATTTAGCACTGAGCCCTCAACCTTCCTAAACAGTGGAAGACTTAATACATGCTGTCCTCCCATTCAAAAAGTGAGACATGTCCCCAGCAGTTCAAAAATAAAGAGATGCTATGAAACTAACACCACAAAAAGGAACTTGAGAAGACTGTGTCAGCTCTTCTACTTCCTGAGCCAGCCTCCAGCTCAGACCAGTCAGCTTTCTCTCTGATTCACCTGAGCAGGAAGGTTAATTAATTAATTAATTAATCTCCCAGGGGAGTGCAAGCTTTCTTGATCTGCCAGCTCCTTCCTGAACCTCCAGGTTCTGGTGAGTTTCCCTAGTCTCAGCCTGGCTGGGCTGGGACAAGGGGGGACCCTCCCTGACCCCCACTCCCATGTGGCTCTTTACCCCCTTCTGCCTTCCACATGGCAGGCTCTCCACACTTTCTCCTCTTTCCTTCTCTTGATCTAATCAATCTAAAAAAAAATCTCTCTAAACCTTGCCCTCTGGTCTTTAATTCTTTAAATTCCTAAGACAAGAATCCAGGGTACTCTAAATTTTGTTGGTGTATTGGTGTATTGACAAGGAATTCCCAAAATTCCTGGTTCACTTCTGTGGGCCAGCAAGTACTACAAGTGACTCCTGCATTAGTGGTTCACGTTGTCCAACAGCTTTTTTTAAGGACTTGTTTTTATGGGTGTATCTTTCTGTCTTTTCCTCTGTCAGTTCAGGCAAGCTCCATAGACCGCCCCCTCCCCTTGAGTGGGAGGTGTCTTTAGTCAGAGCCCAAACCTAGATGCAAAGGGTGATTGGTCAGGTATAGACCAATCAGCTGTCTGTCTGACTTACCTAGTGGAAGTTTTTAAAAGCTTCCCTAGAACAAAGGCCGGTCTTCTTTTCCACATGGCATCCTAGAAGGAGGACTTCATTTTCCAGGTAAGGCCCCTCACCCCAGAATAAACCTTTCCCTCTCATAATGGGGCCTCTGATACCTTTTCTTCTTCTGCTTGTTTGGCTGAGCAGCACAGATTATTAAATCTCTCCCATATATTCTCCCCACACTGGTGACTGGAGAACTCTGTAATTCCCCATGTTCCCTTAAATAATAAAGTCTCCCAATATAACTTAATATCTTGTTGTCTATGATTTTAATTCTTTAACTTTGTAGACAAAAATGTGGGTACTCCTTAAATTTTGGGGGTACATTAAAATTTTTTCCGGGCATTATCTAAATTCTAACCACCAGCTCAGTCCTTACACCTTTTCCTCCTCCTCCTTTCTTTTTTAAAGAAATATTTTTATTTATGAGAGAGAGTGACAGAGAGAGAGAGAGAGAGAGAGAGAGAGAGAGAATACCAGGGACCTTGCTGCTATAAACTCCAGACACATGTGCCATTTTGTGCATCTGGATTTATGTGGGTACTGGAGAATTGAATCCAGGCTGGCAGGCTTTGCAAGCAAGTACCTTTAACATTTGAGCTGTCTCCTCAGCCCCTCCTCCTTCTTTCAAATAAATCTCACTTCCCACTGCTTGGCTGTCAGATGCCACCTTCCCTAGCCTCGCAGCCACCAGCAGGTTTTCATTGGCCAGCCTAAGGCCATGGGAAGGCAACCTGAAAGTATACTGAAGACCACTCCTTATCCAGGAATGGGGGACTCAGGCCACCCTGCTGCTGCTCCTTGAATCTCATCCAAACACATTGTGGGTGACCATCCACTAGCTTAACCTTCACCCAAATCTTAGAGGAATCTGGCTCCGAAATCCAGCCCTGAGTGTCAAGCCAGGCAGCTGGAATCTCTGTGCTCCAAAGTCCTTTGTGTCCTCATTGGTTGGCCCTGGTCCCTGAACCTGGACAAATCACCTCAAAGTTGAGAACTGTTCCTGCTGCCCCACCCCACCCTTGATCCACTCCATTGGATGGATTGAGATCTGGTCAGACTTGACTGTCACTTGGAGGAGTATTGGATGGCTCCTGGGAAGAGGAAGGGACAGAGTGGCACCCTTTGGGCCAGTTGCAGTGGTGTGCTGCTATCCTGATGAAAGAGAGTCCTGCAATGTACATTGGTAGATTCCTGGGATATTCTTTCACCACAGACAGAATCTACCTGGACAATACAGTTACCTCATAGCTCCTTTACACAGGCAGAATCTACCTGGACAACACAGTTATATCATAGCTCCTTTACACAGACAGAATCTATCTGGAGAACACAGTTACCTCATAGCCCCTTCACACAGACAAAATCTACCTGGACAACACAGTTACATCACAGCCCCTTCACACAGACAGAATCTACCTGGACAACACAGTTATATCATAGCCCCTTCACACAGACAGAATCTACCTGGACAATACAGATAATAGTAAAATATAAATAATAATGAAGCTTTAAGAGTTCATTACTTTTGTTTTTTAGTATGACTCATTCAATTTGTAAGTTTATATTGTTTCACTTTTAATAGCGGCTATATTGATGACCAGCTTACAAATTTCCTGCAACTTTAACACAGGGTCCTTTTGAGCCTGTCTGGGACAGTTCCAAAGATGTCACCACTGGGTTTTTCTGTCACATCTTCCTGCATCTCCAGTCACACTTCATACTGTTCAGAAGGATCTCTGCCAGTCAGGATGTGTGACTCCTCATCTCCTAACTCAATGGCTGAGTTTCAGTTATTATTTGGCTAGTCCTCCCAGGAGACAGGGATACACCCTCCTTTTGACCTCTCTACAACTGTACTTTTGTTTTTTTCAAGTTTCTTTTGAGTCTCCATGTTTCGCTGTTGTCTCCTGTTTCTCAGGATATGGTCGTGATCTCCTTCCTCTGAAGGTCAATAATGTCCATGTCTCCTAAATCCATACTTTTAATACCTAGCTTACCTTTGACCCCAGCCTCCTGAGCATAGCTTCCTGTTGCATAGCAACCACTCCCAGCTTATTCTTCATGTACTTCTCATCAGGGCTAGTGTTTCTTGAGCACATACCTGTGACATGTGCTAATAATGCAACATTGATAAGCTGCAGTCCTGTCCCCCCCTCCCCCAGCTCACCATTTGGCCAGTGACACTTGTTGACAGTCACTTAGTAAGTCTTATCTCTTCTACTTCCTAAAGAACTCTGGCTCCTCCCCTACTTTAAGCTGCCCTGTCATTTTTCTCCTTGGTTAGCAGGAAGCTCCCCCACTGCACTCCCCATCCCCAGACCTGCTTATTTTAATTCCATTCTCTACACTGCTGGGAAAAGATGTTTCCAAAGCCACATTTCTTATGTTTGCTGTTGCCCTCCTGGCCTTTCAAATAACATTTGTGCTCCTTGACAGGGTGACCTGACTCCTGTCTGCCTGCTTGTCTTCTGTCAGCTTCCTCAGACCTGAGCTGTGGTCATAGGGACCCTTCTCAGTTCCTGCCACCTCCCTTTGCTCAGGCTGTCCCTGGGCCTGGAATCTCTCCTCCATCCCATGCCTCCCAAACCCCATTCCCTCCTTGACTGCCTGCTACTCTCTTTTTTAAAAAAATATTTTATTTATTCATTTTCAATGAGAGAGAGAGAGAGAGAGAGAGAGAGAGAGAGAGAGAGAGAGAGAGAGAGAGAGAGAGAGAAGGAACCAGGGCCACCACCTTGTGGGTCCGGCATATGTGGGTCCTGGGGAATTGAACCTGGGGCCTTTAGGCACTGGAGGCAAGTGCCTTAACCACTGAGAAATCTCTCCAGCCCGCCTGCTACTCTTAATCCACCTTCTAAACTCAGCCCAGGGGCCAGTTTGCCAGGATGGTGCTGCAGACGGGCACCGTGAGAAAGCAGAGGGTCCCTGTCCACATCTGTATTTCAGGTCGTTTCACGCGGTATTCAGTCATCTGGCACATGAATGGTAAGATGAATGGTGTCTCCAGGCCACCAATGAAACTATTCCTGCCACTTCCCACTGGAGGTATTCACCAGCCCTGTGTTGTGGTTTGGATCTGGAATGTCCCGCAAAGGCTTATGGGTTGAAGTCCCAATTTGTGGTGCTGTTGGGACATGTTGGCACCTCTAAGAGGGGAGGCCTTGTGGAAAGAAGTTGGGTCATTGGAGGCATGTCCTTGAAGGACTGTTAGGATCTCAACCCCACCCTTCCCCCTTCTTCCTGGTTGTCATGAGGTGGACAGACTTCTCTGCCATATGTCTCTACCATGATGCCACTGGCCCAGAGCGACAGGTCCAAGAGATCGTGTTTGGAAACCTTGTAAGCCAAAACCAACCTTTCTTCCTGACTGGGTGGTGGGGATGGGGGTGGGGACTGTGGCACATATTACCCAATTTAACTCTTTTAAAAATATTTTTTTTCTCCTTTCTCCCCCCCCCCCAATTTGACTCTTACTTATGCCAACAAGGATGGTTTCATGAAATAAAACAGAAATGGCATTGGATGGCTGTTATTTGTGTGACTCTTGGCAAACATCTTGTCAGTCAGCTGATATTATGTCTCCTCTCAAAGGTCATACTTGAAACACAGTCTAGTTTCAGAGGGGAAAAAATGATCCTGTAGGTATGACTCACTGTTACTATCTCCCTGAAACATATGAGCGTTCTACCTCTGTCTCCCCAGTGAGACCTAAGACTAAGCCTGAAGTAGACAGTTGTGATGACTCTTAGGGGTCATTTTCAATTTCTGCTTTGCAACTATGATCTGAGAAATTAATTATGAAAGAACACCTTTGGGATTAAAATCATTTAACTTAAAATTTTTTTATTTGCAAGGAGGGAGAGAAAGAGAGAGAACATGCCAGATCCTCCAGCCACTGTGAACTCCAGATGCATGTACCACTTTGTGCACCCATCTTTCCATGGGTACTGGAGAACCAAACTGGGGTCATTAGGCTTTGCAGGCAAGCACCTTAACCACTGAGCCATCTCCCCAGCCCAAACATTTAATTCTTTCTAGTGCTACAGATTTTCATATCATCAAGTTCTTTGCTTTGTGCCCATGAAAAACTAAGCACCTCAATGACGAGGAGTAAGTAGTAAGGCAAAGGATGGGAAAGCCTAAGGGGTCAGAACAAGCACACTTAGGATTTTGACTAGCTGCCAAAGAAGAGAAAGAAAGGAGATAAAGGTTACACTTTCAGGGCTGGAGAGATGGCTTAGCGGTTAAGGCACTTGCCTCCAGTGCCTAGGGCCCCAGGTTCAGTTCCCCAGTACCCACATACGCCAGACCCACAAGGTGGTGGCCCTGGTGCCCCCCCCTCAAAATAATAACAAAGGTTACACTTTCAGAATTAAAGCCCAGAAAAGCAGGCAGGCTAAACCTGCTGAGAGAGGGGCTTCTGGGTTACAGTGGATTATTTCATTAGGGGATACCCATTTCTCCTGCCTCCTTAGCATGTCTGCAGGTGAGGGGTGGTCTCTTGACCAATGAGTGACTGACAGGCTACCTTTTATACCAGGGAGACAGGAGGCAGAGCCCCTCATTCGATGAACTCCAGGCCTGCTAATATCTCTTTACCTGCAACACTGGGAATGAATTAAATAAATCATTCTGGGCTGGGCATGGTGGCACATGCCTCTTATTCCAACACTCTTGAACTCACTGTAAGTTCAAGGCTAGGCTGGGGCTACATAGTAAATTCCAGATCAGCTTGGGCTAGTGTGAGACCCTACCTCAAAAAAAAAAAAAACCCACAAAAATATCATTCTGAAGTTGTAGCTCCTTTTAAAGATGCAAAGCAACTTCTTTCAAGTAACTGCTTTTTTAATTGTTTGTTTCATTGAGGCAGAGTCTCACAGGCTCATCTGGAACTCACTCTGTAGCCCAGGCTGGCCTCAAACTCCTAGTGATCCTCCTACCTCAGCCTCCCGAGTGGCACACATGCTTTTACATCTCATATTCAAGTTTAAATCAGTGGTACTGTCACATTTCTATCTGAGGGAGTTAACATGAGCAGTAGGAAAAGAAACTTTTCTTAGTTGAATCCTTGAGGCAAACTCCAAAGTTCTGTCAATGATTGTCCTACGGTCTCTACTGACCACACAGTCAAAGAGAAGAGCTCACAAAGTCTGGGCTGGTCTATTTCCTATCCCAGAAGCATTCCTGCTGAGGAGAAAGGAGGGACGAACATCTGAAACAGACCAAGAGAGGCCACTAGGAAACAGACATGGCTGAGGGGGAGTTTCTCCCTAGACATCATGACACCTCTCTTCATTTTAGGAAAGCAAGCACCTTTCCAGGGGCCTCCAGCAGGCTTTACCCTATGTGTCAAGATCCAAGGGTAGGTCTCATGTCTAGTTGTTGGTTACTCCTCCAGATGTTGGTTACCCCACGGGTCCCTGGCCCCCTGCTAAGCCTCTGTCTCTCTGGTCAGCAGGAGACCTAGCTCAATCTAGGAAAGGTGAGCACTGTGGCTGGACAATCACACGCAGCCGGGAGATAGGTCAAAGCAAATCTCAAAACTTTATTTTAGCATCCAACCTTATATACAATCCAGGGATGTGTTGCATTGCCTTATCTCTTACACAACAGGAACACAGCTACAGAAACTCAGCCAGCAGGAGTAAAACCTATTAGCACTTATAAACAGGATTTAGGGCTGTCATCCATCCCCCCTGTCTCCTGGGGGAACAGGTGTGCTAGGAACGAAGGCCTGAGCTACCATGCTCCGGGCTGTCATCTGGATGCATATTAAAACTTAGCTCTCAGATATACAGCCAGGCTGGGTCCCGACATCTAATATATCTAAATGACCCACTGGCCAGGAGCAATGCGTGACTCTGAATGGTCTGGAGGCTTCTTTCCGGGTACTGTGGATGCTGAGGGGCCAGCACCATTTTGGAAATTAGAACAGGAAACTTAGAGGCAAGAACAACTCTTTGCTGCTTCAGGCAGATCACGGGCCCATCGAAGGAGGGTCTTTGGTGATCAATGAAAGTAAGAAAGAGATAGATGCAATTATATTTATACTCCAGACTTGAAGAGCAGGCCATCCTTGTCGTGTGCACACAACGTATAAACTTGTGAGGAAAACCCTCCTCTCCAAGAGCCCTTCCATCACTGGGTCTCTTTCCATGACGTGACTCTCTCTTGGTCTGCAGGGAAGTGGGCAGATGCTCTCAGGGACTCTGGGTACCCCAGGGGTAGTCAAAGTACTGCTGAAATAGCTTCACCCAGCTTACTTGTAGCCAAGTTTAAAGTCTGGGATCCCGAAGTCTAACGCCAAGGTAAGGTGACTCCTTTGACCTTATTTCCAGAGTGACAGCTGCTGAGTTGGGGACAATCAGTAGTTCGTTTCCTTCCGGAGCTCAATCAAGGAAAGCCAGCTGCATCTGCCCTGGACAGAGCTGCCTGGCAGAGCGTCCTGTGCAGGGCAGTACTTCCTTCCCCTGACATGTCCCCTGAGATAGCTGCGCTTCCAGAAACGCCTTCACCTCCTGAAATAGCCTCCCGGAAGTTGTAATGGGAGTACAGTCAGACCAGATGTTTCAAGTCCGCCAAAGAGGCCGAGGAGGTGGGGAGAGATCCTCTCAGTCACGTGTCTGGGCACTTGGGTTCCTGAGTGACAGTCTGCTCCTATGGCTGTCCAGTGCTTTCTCTCCATGCTTCTGTGTTGGTTCCAGCATTTGATGCCTTGCCCTTGTGGTATCAGCATAGTTGAAGAGCCCTCCCGAGACCAAGGCTCAAGGCCAAGTTCAGGTGTGGTCATGCCTCTCCTCACACCCATATGTGCTTGCTTTGGACACCGTGCGCTGGATGCACAGAGCTGGTGTCAAGAAAGCACTTTTCTGTCTCAACGCAGGAGGTGTCCACTAAATGCAGACCTTGTTAACTGACTTCCCAACACACACCCCAACTTCCTCACTTTTCTCCAGATGGTTTCATTCCTGCACTAGATGCAGAAGGTTGACTTGAGTGCTGGCTGAGTCTTAGTTCTGACTGGGAGGCTGCTGAAAAGATTTCTATCCCTTTGATATGGACAAAGTCGGGGTGCTTCCTGGAACCCCAAGTCCTAAGTTTGTGTCTGTTAATTAAAGAATTGTCAACTCAGAGAATGATCTTTTAAATCATCACATTTTGTTCAGATATAAGAAAGGAAAGGGTTTGAAGGCAGAGGGAGAGGGGAGGTGACCCGGGAGACCAGGACTCAAGTGTAAAGACCATGGACCCAGGATGCAAAAAAAATTGTGAAGCCGGGCGTGGTGGCACACGCCTTTAATCCCAGCATTCGGGAGGCAGAGGTAGGTGGATTGACATGAGTTCAAGGCCAGCCTGAGACTACATAGTGAATTCCAGGTCAGCCTGGACTAGAGCGAGACCCTACCTTGAAAAACGAAACCCCCCCAAAAAATTGTGAAAAGGGGTTTTTCCTGAAAAAGGCACAAGTGTCCAAAGAGATTAGAAAGTAAAAAGCAGTAAAAGGAATGTCCCTTCCCACTCAGCCACAGCCTGTCATTGAAGATTTATATGCAATAAATAGTTAATACAATCATTACTGAAACTCATAAAAGATTAACTTTTTCTGACACACTCCTACCCTGATAGCAGCTGATATGAAGAGAGGGCAGAAAACCCAGGTGTTCACAGGTTTGGTCACTGGAGGGAGGTCTCTGTTCTTCAACTGGCTTCTAAAACATGTGAACAACTCCTATAGGTGTGATTTTGAGGTAGGGATTAAAGAACAGTGTGTTGGGGGCTGAAGAGATTTCTCAGTGGTTAGTGCACTTGTCTGCACTAACCAATTCCCCAGTACCCACATAAAGCCAGATGCACAAAGAGGCCCACCTGGAGTTTGGAGCAGCTGGAGGCCCTGGCATGCCCATTTTCTCTGTCTGCCTTTCTCTATCTTTCTTTGTTTGCAAATAAATAAAAAGTAGATAAAAAAGAACAGTGTTTAGTGAAAATATGTGTGTGTGTGCATACGTATGTGCACACGCAGGAACGCCCACCCATGTATCGTGAACAGCTTCCCATGGCTTAATTAAACTGTGTTGCTATCACTTTTTTTTGTATGTGGGTTTCATTCTTTGTGTCAGAACTATATACTTGATCAGAGTTCATACTTTGAATAACAATATTTCTTCATTTTAATTGCTAGTGTTGATTCCTTCCAAAAAGCTCTTTAGAAATGTCTGCCACACACCTTGTGTCCACTGGAAAGAATCCTTCCTGTCTTTCTGGCTGGGTCCTCCCTGGCTGAGTTGGCCCCTGGGAGGGTATCTGTTGCTCTCCTCTGGCAGGAAGAGTGACTTCCTGACAAGAGATTGCTCCACTGGGCAGGAGCATGACCCCTTGACATATTTAAAGAACATGTGACATCTTCTTCCTGGAAACAGAAGCTCAGGGTCATTGCTAGTTAACTACTTTATGCCCAACAACCTATAGATTACAGATTCCTGCATGGCCTGATGGTGCAGACCAGTGATCCCAGCTATCGGGGAGGTTGAGGCAGGAGGATCCCAAGTTCCTCCTGCTGCAAATTATGAGACCCTGCTTACAGACTAATAATAGGGATGGGGACACAGTTCAGTCACAGAACATCTGCCTAGTAAATGCAAGGTCCTAGGTTCAATGCTCAGTACAAATTAAATAAAATAATAAAATAAGATTCTCACCTAGTTTGTACATTTACATCTTTAATCTTCCTTCCTTCCTTTTTTCTTTTTAAAGGACAAACAAGTGTTTTAAGTTCATGGAAGCTCAATCTTAGAATACTTCAACTTTTAGAAGCAACATTCTTCACAGAGTATCATAGAATCATTACATTAGAAGTGGATAATTAATGGGGTTGGGGAGATGGTTCAGCAGTTAAAGGCACTTGCTTGCAAAGCCTGCTGGCTTGGAGTTCAGTTCCACAGCACCCACATAAAGATAAATAAACAGATTTTTTTTTTTTAAAAAGAGTGGTGCTTAGAAGCAAGTGATCCTGGCCTCCCCCATCCCTACATGTGCAAATAAAATAATAAACTAAAGTTGAAAATTAAGTCTAAACTGCACCATATTTTCCAGCACATCTTGAGCTGCACATAACTCCAGAGTCTTCTCTAGTGTTTTTACTGATCCCTGTTTTGGATTCTACATTTGCCTTTTTTTGTGCTCATCTGTCCAGGAGAACCAAAATGAAGAATAACAGAATATTTATGAAAAGTTGTACTTCAGCACCAATATTCAATTCTCCCCCCCCCCAAATTGTTCTCTAAATAATTTGAGAGAGCTGAGGAGATGGCCCTCTCTAAAAACAATGCTTTCCATGCAACTCTGAATACCTGAGTTCAGATCCCCAGACTCCATGGAAAAGCCAAATGCATCCACAGGCATCTATAATTTCAGCATGCTTGCATCTCTTTTGGCTTACAGTTTGAGGGGACAAAGTCCATCATGGCGGGCCAGGCACGAGGCAGCTGGTCCCATTACTTAGCATTCAGGAAGCCAAGAATATTGAAAGCATCAGGGCTATCAAACCTCAAGGTCTTGCCCCTCCCCCACCAGTGACCTACATCTAGGTAGGCTCCACCTCCTGAAGGTTCTACAACTTCTAAAACAGTGCCACCAGCTGGGAACCAAGTATCCAAACACAGGAACCTATGGGGAGGGGCACTTCATGTCAAAACCAAACCACCTAAATTTCTTCCTTTTGAAGAAAATTTTCAGTTTTGTTCTTGGCTTCATAAAAGAAGAAACACATGTGATTTTAATGGCTTGCTCTTTCTTGGTCCAAGAAAGTGAAACTCAAGACTAAAGCAGCCCCAGGCAGAATGGAAACGCCAAACTTTCCAAGTCGACTTTCCCTGGGTTAAAAATCAACATGACTGAAAGACCAGGGCTTATTTTCCCAGCTCAGTCAGTCCTAGTGGGAGCATCAACAGCATCGTTTAATATACTGAGAAGGGTTTGCTCCTTCAGGAGACTGTTAGGTTTGGATAAGAGAGAAGAGGATGAAGAGAAGTCTGAAGCAATATACACAAAAATCCCTATCTGAGGGCTGGGGAGATGGTTCAAGAGTTAAAAAGTGCTTGCTTGAAAAGCCAGGTTTGGTTCCCCCATACGCATATAAAGCCAGATGCACAAAGTGGTGCATGCATTTGGAGTTTGTTTGCAGTGGCAGGAAGAAAGTTACTTACTCTTTTTTAAAAATTTATTTATTTATTTATTTATTTATTTATTTATTTATTTATTTATTTATGTGTGTGTGTGTGTGTGTGTGTGTGTGTGAGAGAGAGAGAGAGAGAGAGAGAGAGAGAGAGAGCGAGAAAGAGAGAGTTCACTGCAGTGAACTCCAGATACATGCACCACTTTATGCATCTGGGTTTATGTGGGTACTGGCGATTTGAACCTGGGTGGTCAGGTTTTGCAAGCAAGCACCTTTAATTGCTGAGCCATCTCCCTAGCCCCTACTCACTGTTTCTATGCCCCTCTCAAACAAACAAACAAACAAACAAATAATATTAAAAAATAAAATAAAATTCAAGCCTGGGTCTTCAGTATAGCCACAGATGCGACTCTACCCAGAAGAGTGACAGCTTCCACTGGCCCCTGGCTACTGCTGTGATGCCTATCACTGGAGCTCTACGGGCTCTTGACAGATGTCCACTCTGCAATCCACAATCCTCAGTACTCCTCTCTGATGCAGGATGTTCGAGCCAGAAAGGTCATTTTATTCTGGTGTGCAGGTGAGCGGGGCAGGGACTCAGAGAGCCTTTGAATGGAAATCTGTTTGACTCTAAAACCTACTGCTTTCCTGTCTAACCCTCTCCCTTGGTTTATTGCTGAGGCCCTTGTTCTCTTTAAAGTCAGAAAGAAAAAGATGAAGCCAGGAAAATACCACTGTTGGGACCCTCATGAAGATAAAAGGGAAGGAGATGCTAGTATTGGGCTGCTCTGGGTCTTTGTTGGTTCCAAATAGTGGGGCGATACACCTTCCACGGTATGGGGCCAGAAGTGAGGGTAGAGCTGTCCCAAGGAGGTTCCTTGGTGAATCAGTTGTATTCAATAAATGCTTGAAATGGGAGAAAATGAACACAATTTCTGTTGGATCTTATCTGGACCTACTGGTAACAGTTACTTTCTTTTTCTTTTTGAAAATATTTTTATTTATTTTCAAGGAGAGAGAGAGAGAGAGAGAGAGAGAGAGAGAGAGAGAGAGAGAGAGAGAGAGAGAGAGAATGGGCACACCAGAGCCTCCCGCCACTGCAAACTGCAAATGAACTCCAGATGCATGCACCACTGTGGACTTTACATGGGTACTGGGGAATTGAACCTGGGCCATCAGACTTTGCAAACAAGCACCTTAACTACTGAGCCATCTCTACAGCTTTCAGTTACTTTGTTTTAAAAAATATTTTAATCATTTCTTTGCAAGCAGAGAGAGAGGGAGAGGGAGGAAGGGAGGAAGGGAGAGGAAGAGAGAATGGGCATACCAGGGCCTCCAGCCACTGCAAACAAACTCCAGATGCATGTGCCACTTTGTGCTTCTGGCTTAATGTGCATACTGAGGAATTGAACCCAGGTCATTAGACTTTGCAGGCAAACTCCTTAACCACTGAGCCAGCTCTCCAGTCCCTCAGTTACTTTCTTGTTTTTGGGACAGAACACCTGACATCAGAAGCAGCGTATGTTAGGAGAGGGTTTATTTCCAGCTTACAGCTTTGAGAGGAAGTCTCATTTTAGTGGGGAAGACACAGCAGGAGCAGACAGCTGGCATCACATCAGCCACAGGAAGTCACCAGAGTGAACTGGCAATTGGGGCTGGACTATAACTCAAGACACGCTCCCAATGACACACTTCCTCCAGCAAGGCTCCACCTCCCTCTGGAACAGTAATACCAAGTGGGGGTTCAATATTTAAACACATACACCAAAACATAATAAGCCTCTGATATCTATGGCTCATTTGTGGTAGGGTAGTGTTGCAGTTAACTTTCTCTGTTGCGGCACAGAAAGAAACCAAGCAAAAACGGCCTGTTGAGGAATGAGTTTATTTGGCTTATGGACTCGAGGGGAGACTCCATCTTGGCAGAGAAAATGATGGCATGAGCAGAGGGCTGGACATCACCTCCACCACAGCACTACAAACACTGGCAAGGGGAAGCTGGTTTATAACCCCATAAGCCCGCCCCCAACAACACAGCTCCAGGGAGGTTTTAATTCAGAACTGCCATCAGCTGAGGATCGATCAATCAGAACACATTCATTTGTTTGTGGGGGACACCTGGATCAAACCATGACAGGTAGGGTGGGGACAAAGCATTGGCTGGAAGTCAGAAGGAGGCCAGCCCAGTCCTGCTCAGCCATTTAATGCCCTCTGGCCCTGCAGGAGTAATCAGGCTCATATAAGAAGAATGGCTGCCAGCTTCAATACTGAGCATGCACCACACTGCAGGCATTGTATTAGTTGTTTTATAGACAAGGGCATCATTTCATTTTCATGACAACTCATTCAAGTCACTCTTAAAATGATTTATGTATAATTAAAACAGGTAACTCCACTTTGGAATGCCAGGTTAAGGACCTTAAACAAATCCAGTTTTCATTAAAGCAATTAAGGCACTGTCAAACACCGTCAAAACCAACCTTTTCAGATCAGAACTCTGAAAGCTACCCACATCCTCACAGCAATACAAGAAGTATTGATTCTTTATTCAAGTAGAATGGCCAGTTTGGTAAGAACAATAAGCCTTGTGGGGAGTTTTGTTGTTGTTTTAAGAGGTAGGGTTTCGCTCTAGCCCAGGCTGACCTGGAATTCACTATGTAGTCTCAGGGTGGCCTTGAACTCATAGTGATCCTCCTACCTCTGCCTTCTGAGTGCAGGGATTAAAGGGGTGCACCACCATGTCCAAGTCCCTTATGGAGTTTTCTTACAGAAGAACTGTGATGTCTCTATTCTCAAGCTCACTTTTCCCACAGGCTGTAAACCTCAGAGACCAAATCCAGTGATTTTTTTTTTCACCTCAAAAATCATGTCACCTCACAGTGTTTTCCTGGACAGGGCTGTTCGGTCCATTAAGCAAGGATGGGGCTGTGTCTTTAGACTGTGCTGGAATGCCCCCAAATCGATAAAGATCAGAAACAGAGATCAAATCCAAAGCATGCTAATAAAGCCTCAAGTCAACATGAATATTTGACTTACAGCTGGGCGTGGTGGCACACGCCTTTAATCCCAGCACTCTGGAGGCTGAGGTAGGAGGATCATTGTGTGTTTGAGACCAATTTGGGTGATAGAGTTGAGTTCTAGGTTAGCTTGGGCTACAGTGAGACCCTACCTTGAAAAAACAAAAGAAAAACAATAAAGATATAACTTAAATTTTACTTAAGTGAGTAAAAACTATGGCATTTCAGGTCCACTTCATCTAGTGTTTACAAAACTCATGATGATGGGAAATAATCTGTGGGTTAATTTTTTTCACATTCTAAAAGTTCCTGAGTATCTAGATCATCTTAGAGGAGTAAGTGGTAGTCTTAAAATTAAATGAGATGCTGAGAGAAAGCAATAAAAAGATAAATGAAAATAGTGTAATAAAGTCTACTTAAAGTTGGATATGGTTATGTATTAAGATGTATCAGAGTCCTATAATTGAGTAAGCTCTTCAAATAGTCCTGGCTGGGAGGACTCAGGGCTTCATAAATGTGATGATCACATTTAGAAAAATGCATTCAGTTCAACTCTCCACCCCACAGTGCTCCTATAAGTGACCCTAATAAACTCTATGGTACACACACACACACACACACACACACACACACACACACACACACACAGACATGAAAGTAGAAGGGAAATTATTTGGGAAGAGGAAGGGGATCATTGGTAGCTGGAGGAGAGATACCAGGCAAAATTAATAGGTGGGGGCAAATATGATCAAAAACATTATATACATGAATGAAAATATCACAATGAAACTTACTATTATGTATAATTAATATATGCTAATAAAAAACTTAAAAAAGCAAGGAGTGGTGGTGCATATCCTTAATTCTAGCACTTGGGAGGCAGAGGTAGGAGGATCTTTGAGAGTTCAAGGCTACCATGAGACTACATAGTGAATTCCAGGTCAGCCTGGGTTAGAAAGACACCCTACCTCGAAAAACAAACAAACAAAAAAAAAACAAAAAAAAACCCATAAAACAAAACTTAAAATGCACTGAAGGCTCTGGGTTTGGTTACTACCAACACACACACACACACACACACACACACACACACACACACACAGAGCAATGCTCTGCCTAAAAAAGCCATCAGCCAGGACCACCCCTGGGAACCACCCTACATGCACCAAGTGTGCACGTTGCTGGGAGGGGGCAGGGAGACGTGGGAATTGGCTTCTTAAGCAGGTTTGGGAACTGCTGGCTTTTAACCAAAGGTCCTCCCATCCCATCTCATTACATTGCACTGTGCCCTTGCTTTGCCCTTTGGAAAAGAACAGCTAATCACTCTCATCTGACTACATTTCTGCACAGACTTGAGTGCTGCTAAGTCCTTCTAGGCAGACAGGATGAGCCCAGGGTTGGTCATAGGCTGTCCACCAAGGCTTGGGCCTCTGTCTTTGCCCTTCTTTCTCACCACATACCCAACTGGCAATAAACTGTTCCTCCCTTGGGCACCTACCCCAATGCCCTGCCCCGTCCCTTGGGCACCCTCCTCAAGGCCCTGCTCAACTCTCACAAGCTGGCTGCTACATCTTTTCTCTTCCCTGCTCTTTCGCTCCAAGTCACAGCTTCTGCAACGTGTTCTCCTTTCTAGCTTTGCAATGACAGACAGCGGCAGAGATTTCAGAGCTCTTACTGCTGGAGGCCAACAGGCTGCAAATAGGAAATAAACAGAGTGGTCCTCCAGAGACCATCAATGGCGAGATGAGAGTAGAGGAAGGGGAAGACAGAGTTTCACCATTGCTTTTCTGGATGCTTCACCTTGCCTTGGGCAGGAAGTAACCGGACAGACAGAATTAAGGAGCCAGATGGACAGACTCAGTTTTTAAAATTTATTTGTTTGTAAGGAGAGAGAGAGAGAGAGAGAGAGAGAGAGAGAGAGAGAGAGAGAGAGAGAGAGAGAGAGAGAGAATGGGGCCACATCAGGGCCTCTATCCACTGCAAACAGCTCCAGACACATGTGCCACTTTGTGCATCTGACTTTATTTTGGTGCTGGGGAATCAAAGCCAGGTTGTAGACTTTGCAGGCAAGCTCCTTTATTAAGGCAAACGTTAACCACTAAGAAATCTCTCCATTCTCAGATTTCATTTTTAAAAATTATTTTTATTTATCTGGGAGAGAGAGAGAGAGAGAGAGAGAGAGAGAGAGAGAGAGAGAGAGAGAGAGAGAGAGAGAGAGTATGGGTACAACAGGGCCTCCTGCCACTGCAAATGAACTCCAGCCACATTACCACATTACCACCTTGTGCATCTGGCTTTATGTGGGTACTGGGGAATTGAACTCAGGCCATCAGGCTTTACAAGCAAGCCTTTCTAACCACTAGGTATTCTCTGCTGCCCTCCTCGCTGAGGCTGGTGGTTGGAAGGACCTTCTCTGCTCTAAATGGGATGCTTTGGTGACTTTAATAAGAGTCTTATTTTTGCTGGGAATGCTGAGGTGGGGATGTCTCTTCCTTAGGGGAGGCCTCTCAGCTTACAATCTTGCTTGCTTGCTTTGTGCAGGGAGAAGACACTGTCATTCAGCATTTACCAAAAGGCTGGTGGCATACCTCAGAGATAGTAGACTTTATTATTATTATTGGTTTTTTGAGGTAGGGTCTCACTCTAGTCCAGGCTGACCTGGAATTCACTATGTAGTCTCAGGGTGGCCTCAAACTCATGGTGATCCTCCTACCTCTGGCCTGGCTGATTTAATTATTCTTAATGAAATGAAGCTAATTATAGATTAGAAAATAAAAATGCATGTGACTTGTTATGATGGTTAAGTTTATTGTCAACTTGACCTGTGTAATAATCCACAGTAATCTTGGGTGGGTCTCTGACCTTGCCAGCAGAAAGGATTGACAAAATCCTTTTGGGATTTTAGAGAAGGGAGGAGATCCCTTCTTCAGAGTGGGCCTTCCAGAGGGGACTAGATATAAGGAAGCTTGAGGGGAAGGGAACCTCTCTCTTCCTTCTGTCCCTGACTGCTGGTGCTGGGATTTTAGAGAAGAGAGGAGGTCTCTTATCCAGAGTGAGCCCTTCCCCCGAGTGAGTGGGCCTTCCAGAAGGGAACTAGATATAAGGAAGCTTGAGGGGAAGCGAACCTCTCTCTTCCTTCTGTCCCTGGCTACTGGTGCTGGCTCTGTCTCTCTGCTTGGATTTATAAAAGTCGGCCAACTTTTTCCTTCATTTTTGGAACTTCCTGTGGATCTGTTATTTCAATAAATACGTTCCTCCCCAAATTGTGCCTGGTTTGGAGATTCATCCCAGCAGCGTGTGGCTGACTACGACACTTGTCTTATTGTATGAGATATTTGCATGCTCTACCCTCACCCAAGAACAGCATCATGACAATAGCAAGCAAGCACTTAACCACTGAGCCATCTCTCCAGCCCCACCCAATGTTTTCTAAGTCAGCTGGGAGGTCTGTGCACCTAGGATAGCAGAGTAATAGGTTCTTTTCAAAGCTGAGGATGAGAAAAAGTTCTTTTGTGTTTGTTTTGTTTTACTGAGACAGGGTCTCATGTATCCCAGGCAGGAAGCACACTTAACTGCTGAACCAGCTTCCCATGTTTTTTACCTGTGCCTCTGGTCTTCCCTTGGAGTCATTGGTTTTTAGCATTGCTATGTGTAAACTCATGCTGTTATCTGTTCTGCAGCTGTAATAACTGTGACATCATGGTTAGACTGTACCTGTGATTCCTTGCTCTAACCTCAGAGCCATAGATGGATTTGCTGAAGTTTGTTTAGAAGGTCAGTGTTACTTACAGCATGCAGAAGAGCTCTTTCCTAAAAGGGACCTCCCTTACCTTCCCTGACATCCAAGGGAGGCACAGCTAACTCTGGGATTCATGCACATTTTAAAGACTTCTCAGCCTGTTTATCAGTGAACCTCACTATCTGAATTAAATCTAGGCTGGCCTCAAACTCCCGATCCTCCTGCCTCTACCTCTTTAGCAACTTCCTACCAGTGTGCACCACCACAACCCACTAAATCTGAATTAAATCGAATATCAAGTACCAACACTCCCTGCTTTGGTCTTTTGTCCAGAGTCCTCAGTTACACAGTGAGTTTGAGGCCAGCCCGGGCTACATGAGATCCTACTTCAAAAATAAAAATAGCCAACCAACCAAAACAAAATTCCTTATGGAATCTCCAACACAAAAATCATGGAAGAAAACCACACACAAAAAAACATGGTAATCAAATTGCTCAAAACCAGTGGTACAGAGTGAGGCAGTCAGCCACATTTAAACAGGACACAATTTAGCCATCTGGGACCCAGCTTGTCTGAGCAGTAAACATAACCTTTTCCTAAACAATGCACCTAGCAACTCATGGGAAATCTGGACCCTACCTGTACCGAACTGTACATATACCTGCTCCTCCCCTTCCCAATGATTCTTCCTGATCAGTTCCCATTCAAATATATTCTTAGATAGATCTTAGATAAGAATAATTTGGGTGCATGCACAGTAAGGGAAACAATTATTTACCAACCAAATGCTATGTTTTACATAAGATTTAAATCAGAACCATCATGGGAAAGAAGATGTTCAATAGAGACATTTTATAACCCAAACCTATTAATCAATCTGAGGACCACTCAGACTATGCCCCTAGCAACTGGTCCATCCTCCCCTAAAAGTAAAAATAGGCCCCACTTCCTGGTGTCACTGGAGTGGTCCACTGACCCCTTGGAAATGTATGCAAACCTTTTACGATCACTTTGCTCTTGTTTGCTTTGTTTTGTTTTTTGGTTTTTCGAGGAAGGTTCCGCTGTAGCCCAGGCTGACCTGGAATTCACTATATAGTCTCAGAGTGGCCTCAAACTCAAGGCAATCCTCCTACCTCTGCCTCCTGAGTGCTGGGATTAAAGGCGTGTGCCACCACACCCAGCCTCACTTTGCTCTTAATAAGACATTCCTTGCTGCTTAAGCTCTTGTGTATGCCTGTCTTCAATTTTTTGAGTAAGAGGCCAAGGAAGGATCTAGAATCATAGAGACCACAGGTAATAGAAAGAAATCATAAAAGCAGCCAGAGATAAAAGACATTACAAAAAAATAAAGATCACAGCAAGTTTCTCAACATACAAGTGAGAAGCTAGTAGAATAATAACTAAAGTATTTAAAGCAAAAACTGGAAAAAAATCCAGCAAAAGCTGCCAACTATCTGTATGAGTGACAGTATCTTTCAAAATTGAAGACAAAATAAAGGACATTTACAGAGACATGAAAGATGGAAGAATTTATGACCATCAGAAAAATGAAAGTCCTTTGCTGGTGGGTGGGCAAAACCCCATATTAGTGGGAAATATAATTTCATATAAAAAGAATAAAAAGTACCTGAACTGGTAACAATGTGGTGGAACATAGAGGGACAGCTTGTCTCTGCTCCACACCATCTCCCACCTCAGCTTAGAAGACATGAATGACTCAGGCTTCTTCACTCCACCTTGCCCGAGAGCTGGGAAGGCATAAAATCTCACCCTAGTGGGATTGTACACCTACTTGTGGGTTCTCCCATGTCCTGGGCTTCACACAGTGTGGTTGGTGGCTGGGGTTCTGAGAAGAAGCGTCTCTACAGGGAGGGCCTGGGGGGGGGGCAAAGCAGAGGCTGCATACATAGCCTGTGTCCTTGGAAACCACATAGTCATAATTCTGATGGACCATATTGGTCGAATAGTCAAAGCTTACTTGTTCAAGCTGAGGGGAAATAGACTCCACCTCTCAATAGGAGACAGGACTGAACCCCATAATCTCTTTCTGGAAGTCAGTGCTTGTAAAGCTTCTGCTGACTAAGGACAGGGCAGGTGTGAGGCGAAGGGAGTTTCAACTCAGGTCACTTAACAGGGGAGTTGTAGAATGATCTGGAATCCTGAAGACTTGGGAAAAACAATACCAAAGATGCTTATCACTTGCTGAGCCATGTAGATGTGTTTGACTGTGTGTGTGCTCACACGTGCATGCATGAGCCCTTGGGTCTATGTAGAATCCACCTGTTTTCAGCACCAGGAAATCTATCAACAGTGGTTCTGTTATAGACACAAAAGTAGAGTCCTGTGGAGGTACCGGCAACCACTGTGAGATCAGGTATGCCCGAGCTGGTTCGTGTTGGATGGACAGTGCCCCAAAGTATTCCTTCCCACCTTGTGTCTGGTTCATTCTTTCGCAGCATTCCTTGAGCCTTGGAGGGCTGGACAGAGACGATCTGTTTAGTGTTGAGCTCTGGACAGCCTCAGCTCTGATGAGTTCTGAGTCTCCTCAGTGTCTGCGCCATCTCCACAGAGAAGGTTCTCTGGACGGCAGTGAGAGCAGAGCCCCTTCTGCCGCCCCTCTGCCGTGTTTCCTGAGCCCTGGCAGGTGTAATAGAGATGACTCGTCCAGTGCTAACCGCTGGGATTTCTCTTCGATTATTATTATGATGATGATTATTATATTATATATATTTTCAGTTTTATTGAGGTAGTGTCTCACTCTAGCCCAGGCTGACCTGGATTTTACTCTGTTGTCCCAGGCTGGCCTCAAACTCATGCCTCCTACCCCTGCCTCCTGAGTGCTGGGATTACAGGTATGTGCCATCATGCCCCACAGGGATTTCTCTTCTTCTGGTCCTCTTGATGAGTCTTGGATCTCCCTGGTGTTCTGCCATCTGTATAGAAAAGCTTCTCTAACTGAAAGTGAGAACAGTATCAAAGTGCTCAGTTTTTGAGTGGCTTAGGCATCTGGCATTCATTTGCAGCCTCAAGACACTCCATGTGCCTCTTCATGCAAATAAATAATAAAATGTTTTCAAACTGTTCACTTTTTGAATGATCTTCAGAAGTTGCATATAAAATATTCATCCGAACTCAAATGGGAAAAGCATGTCAGGGTCTCAGGCTCCTCGATGAGACTCGCTTTCTTGGGGAAAAGCTCTGAATGATAGATTTAGTTCAGGAAGGAAGAACCCAAAACTGGAAGAAATTAACTGTCAAAAGAAGAAGAAGAAGAAGAATTTGCTGCAGACCAATCTGAAGTGATTATTAGTTCCCAGTGTGAGCTTAGCTCTCTCAGACTCAGGGAATATTATCTTTTTAAAATGTGGGTTCTGAAGGACTCTTTTAAGAAAAGGTGGTTTCATAAGATTAAAGAAACTCTGAATATAAGTAAAAGAATTTTTTTCTTTATCATTCATGACCTGTCTACTTTAAAAAGATTTGAGATGACTAAAAATACCCAAGTATATATAAAGTAGGACAGTGAAAAAAAAAAAAAAAGAGATAAGAGGTTACTCAGAAGCCAGGCCTGGGGGGAGCCAGAGGAATTTAGCATGAAGGTGAGGGTGACAGAGTGAAGAAAACCTGCTAAAAATGAACAGTTTCCAGGAGCCGAATTCTATGAGAATTGTGGGGACAGGGATTCTTACACAAGGGCCTGTCTTTGTAGTAATTTTTTTGTCAGACATCAAATCTTCAAACAGAGGATATGTGAGCAGGCCTCACGTGCAGTATGACCTGAGTGTTGGTCTTTCTACGAGCAGCTTGTCGTTTGCTCCCTGCCTGGCTCACACGGTGACTCAAGGCAGGTTGTTACCTAATAGAGCATAACAGCCACGGAGCTAACAGGAATCCATGTGAATTCACTGAACATGGAGAAAAAGCAAGTGAATTTACAATAAAAATAATTACAGATTTCACATCGCTGACGACCGCAGACGAGACAGAGCAAGGGTCTGCGTTCAGCTTTTGTCTGGAGCACTTATGCTATATTGGAGAGGAATTATGGTTAGGGAGCTCATTAGCAGACAGAACAAAGAAAGGAACTTTTACCTCCATGTATGCCAGCCAAAAGAAGAGAAGGCAATTACTGGAAAAATAGATTTGACCTTTAGATTGCACAGAGAAGAATACAAGGACTCTGCAGCTTAGGGTTTAGGATGAAGAAAACCACCAGATCTCAAGGCTAGAGCAGCAGTATCAGATTCAAGGTTGGAAGATGACCTTGACCATCTTGACTAGCCCTCAGGGAGGAGAGCGGGGAGAACAGGATGGGACTTTAATACTGGGCTCTGGAGCTTGAATCACAAGAGGGAAACTGATCTGTCCAGAAGCCCTTTGAAAGGCTCAAAGCAGGGAACTCTTTGAACTTGGAAGATGGGTTTGTCGAAAACTTAATCTTAGCATTCTAGGACTTTGTCATGGTTTGATCCAGGTGTCCCCCACAAACAAATGAATGTGTTCTGGGTAATTGATCCTCAGCTGACGGCAGTTTGGATTTTACAACCTTGATGGAGCTGTGTTGTTGGGGGCGGGTTTATGGAGATTATAAACCAGCTTCCCCTTGCCAGTATTTGGCACACCTTCCTGCTGCTGTTTCCAGTGCTGTGGCAGAGGTGATGTCCACCCCTCTGCTCATGCATCATTTCCCTGCCAGGATGGAGTCTCTCCTCGAGTCCGTAAGCCAAATAAACCCATTCCTCCACAAGCCACTTTTGTTTGGGTTCTTTCTGCGCAGCAACTAGAAAGCTGACCACAACAGTTTTGGTACCAGGATGTGGGGTCATCTGTTGCTGCTAGAACCCTCATCTTGTGGCTTTGGTCTTCTGGAAGTGATCTATAGGAGGAATGTGGAAGGATTTGAAATCTCAGCCTGAGAGATGCCTCGCAGTGCTGTGAGTACAGCTTGATGAGCCATTCTGGTCAGAATTAAAAGACCTGAATGCAGTAAGAACTATGAACTGTGAGGTTTGGCTTACGAGGGGGAGAAAGAACTTTGTCAGGATTGTGCCAGAAGCAGTTTGCGTGAGAGGCTTTCTGCGTTCTGCCTGCCTGTGTCCTGGAAACCTGTGCAGGGTTGCTTGACGTAAAGATGAACTGGTGTGAGCAGACGGAGATGGCACAGAAAGAAGATCTTTGGGCTGAAACTGCTGCCTGTTCACCTGCAATTGTTTGAGAGATGACAACCATTGAGATTGGGCCAGCTGGTCTGCATTGGAACAACAGGAAGAATGTGGACTCTTTGAAGTAATGGGCCTGAATGCTTTGTTCCCCCCTGGATTAACAAGTTGGTAGCCCACCTGACTCACTGGGAGAAAACTATGGCTTCTATCTCTACCTGTTGAGGCCATTCTGGCTGACCTGGTACCATCTCTGGGTCTGTACAATCACCTACTCTGCAGAGATGTTAGTTTTGGGCAATGGACCATGTGCTCACTTTAGTTGGAAGGGGGCTAAAGAATGTTTGGGAATACCAGCAGACCACATTAGGAGCCGGTGCTAGGGGTTCCTGATGGTCTTTCCTAGGGGAACAGGGAAGGGACGTGAGGGCAGCTTTGGAAGTGGCTGGCTAACTCTATGATGTCTTTATAATCTGAGATTCTCCTTACATGGTAGTTTGAATGTAAAATGTCCCCCATAGAGTCAAGTGTTTGAATACCTCATCCTTGGTGGTGCTATTCAGGAAGGCTTTGGAGCCTTTAGGAGGTGGAGTCTTGTTGGAGGAAGGACGTCATTGGGGGTGGGTCTTGAGGTGCTACCGCCCAGCCCCATTTTTCATGCTTCCTGCTAATGTGAAGATGTGACCTTGGCTTACTGCTCCTGCCATGCTTTCATTGCTATGATGGAGACTTCCCCTTGAGACAGTAAGCTTAAGTAAGTAAGCCCTTCCCTTCCATAAGGGAAGGCTATTTTGTCCCAGCAATAAGAAAGTAACTGGTACATCATATTTCTTCACTCTGTTTTCCTGAGGACCAGCATTAGCTTCTGGTTGACTTGTCTCATGGTGACACCATTGTCCCAGAGGTCTCGTCTGCACAACACACCCTTTAGAGGGAGAGACATTCTTCTCTAGAGGGTCTCTACTGGGACTCGTACAGCCTACATCCTAACTTGATGCTTGAGACACATGAATACTCTGTCTTAGACTAAGGAGGGCCCTAATTGAGGGGGCTTCCTTCTCTCAAACCTGTGGTCTTTATAAAGCAGAAATGCCTCAGGAAAGAAAAAGAGGAGGGGGGATCCTGGAGGAAAGCAACAAGGCTGTATGCCTAGCTGGGCAGTAAGATACTGGTGTCTGCCATTTATGAGTTTGGGGGAGATAGTGTTGTAGTAGGGTGAGGGCTCTTTAAATGAATTATTGACAAATTTCAAACATGTACATAATGCGTTTTGATCACAATTCCTTCCCATTACTTTTTTTAAAATTCATCCCTCCCCCACAGGGGAGAGTTCCTTATCATTAGAGGAGCACAAAATTTCATGATTTGTTTAACGTGGAAACATTGTTTATCTTAAGCATGTAGATCTTTGTGAGCAGACATCCTCAGCTTATTCAGCACACCCAGCAATGATGTTAATCTTCTGAGGTTAGCCTTCCACTTTTAGGATTCATTTGAGAAACTAAGATTGACCTGTACATGCTTCTCTCTCTCATTCCAGCATTACTGTCATATGATCTCTCTTTTACCATCATCCTCATCACAAAAGGGGACTCTGAATTCCCATGATCCTCAGTGAGCTGTCTTCTAAACTGAGTTGGTATCTAACTGAGTTACCCTCACTTGGGGCCAAGGGACACAGGGAGAGAGTCAGGAAGAGGCAAACCCGAGTCCTGTTGGCATTCAGCATTCATGTGTGTCTGGTGCTTCTGTCCTAGAATCCTTGGCTCAGCTCCAAGTAACACACACGTGCCTCAGGAGTAACCATCAGTTTTCGTTTCTGACTCTTGACTCTCCTCCATCAACACAACAGGTGCTCATAAGTGGTTGTCATGCACTTGAACCAGGGGGGAGCCAGTGTTTCTTGCTTTTAAATCTACTCTGGAAAGTCCTGTGTCCTTATCATTCGAGATGAGGCTGCTTGAAATGGCAGAGGTGTGTGGGACCCTGCTAAAGGGGCATGGAGAATGTAGGGTTTTCTTGAGTCTGGCAGGCTCCTTCTGATAAGGAAGTTGAAGCAAAGTCTGAGGGCCCCTATAAATCTTAGCAATCCTGAACACTCCAGCCCCCAGGCAGGCCACAGCTGTGCCCTGAGATAAGCAGACAGTTCAAAGCCTAACTTAGCCCAGCTGCAATAACAAACCTAAACAATAAGGCTACATTTCCTCTGCTGACATCACCATTCTATACATGTCCATTATACATATATAGTCACATAGCCCCCTCAATTTATCTATGCAAAATAGGTATCCAAAGGATACTGGCCCCTACCAATCAAACTCATGAGATATCCACAGATCTTGCCCCTACCAATCTCCTTGCTTCCTATGCTTCTACCTCTGACTTTCCTCTATATAAACAATTGCTCTCTATATGATAAACAAGAACTGCCCACTGCCGCGTTCTCCTGGGCGACTGTGCCCGTTGGCTCACAGCTATTCCAAGCCTCTGCTCACCCAGCTCCATGGATGAACAGGGAGTTGATGCATGCTGCAACTCTCTAACTAACCCACGGACCCAGAGAGGCCACAGCTCTGCAAACAAGAGGTGAGCGTTTCTGGTGGTGGATGGACACAGTGGGAGGTGGCTGTCTGTACTCAAGCTCTCTCTGTTCTAGAGGCTGAAGCTGTGGGATGTACCCTCAGATGGGACCTGGGGGTGGGGTTAGAGTAGGCCAGGTGGAGAAGCTTCCAGAGAAAACTCCTGGCCACCCAGCAGGCAGATACGGCCACAGTGGCCCTGGTTGCATGAAGGAGTGTGTCTTTCTCCCTTCACAG